>CABHPQ010002236.1:0-52755 GCA_902168405.1 Peromyscus aztecus | reverse complement strand
CACACACACACACACACACACACACACACACACACACACACACACACCAGCTTGGTTCAGCCAGTGATTCTTTTAATAAAGTTTATGTGAGCATCCATCAAGTTACAAGCCCATTCCCTATGGATCAGAGATTGACAAATAAGGCTGCAGAAAAAGAAAAACACGCAAGAGTCTAGAAGTCTGTTGGTGTCTCAAGGGCTCCACCACTGGGGACTGTTTCTTCTCTGCCTGCTCAACCCAGAGATCAACACTTCACAAGCATGTATCAGATAAATGGGGTGTGTTCCTTGTCCTCAAGAAGTCATGGTCTCCAGGGGTGAAGAGAATAGGGCCATGCACCATGACTCGTGGTAGATCCATAAGCAACTCCACACGTTCTCTTCCATTCCCATTAGTGGTCATCCTGTATCTTCTCCATTAATGAAGTCAGATTGGTTCTAGAGTCAGAAGGTGGCAGAAAACCATAGGTGAATTCAGTCTTGACACTGTGGACAAGTCTTGTCCTTCCCCATTTTCTCTTGTGGATGGCCCCAGGCCTGTGAATGCCCATCTGCTAGGCCCGACTAGACTACGGATTAAGATGGGAGGGGAAGGAATGGCTTTCACTCCACAAACACTGTCTTCCTTGAAGTCTACAGGAGTTTGAGGTTTGGAAAGGATGGGCAGATGTGTAGACTGTGAGCTGGTAGTGAGTACCCACTTGTCCTTGCCCATGTTCAGGCTTTAGGTTCAACTTAGAATCAAAGCATTCATCAAAGTGGTATGTTCTGGGCTGGGGATATAGCTCAGTTGGTAGAGCGCTTGCCTAGCACACATGAAGCCTTGGATTTAACCCCCAGCACTCCCATAAACTAGGCGTGGTGACACATGCTTGTAATCCGAGCACACAAAAGACAGAGGCAGGAGTTCAAAGTCACCTTCAACTATATAGTAAGTTCAAGGCCAGCCTGAGATACATGAGATCCTGTCTCAACTAAATAAAAAAATGAATGAATGGATGAATAATTGTATGGATGAACAGGATATGTTCTACATTCAATATCTCTAATTTAATTCTAAGTATTACTTAAAATTAGACATCAGGAAAGGGACAAGAAATCTCAGGCCTTATTAATACTTCCTTATGGCAGAGGCAGGGTCTGCAGCAGAACTGTGCCCTAGCATCTCAGGAGAGGGTGCCTGGTCCCTCCACTGCGAGGAACAGTCCATGATGTCTAGATATTTCCTCTCTGTGCCTCCCTCAAACACAAACAAGCTGATGAAATCCCTTCCAACTCTGCCAATGCAAACTGTGGCTTAAAAATGGAAATGAACTGAAACTACACACTAATACCTGCAAGGCCATTAAAGCTTTACATCCCTGTGTAGAACATGAGGCCCAGCCAGCATCAGTATGCTTTCAATGGCTTCATGGTAAATGTTGAACAAATTAGTGTCCCCTTAAGGTTGTCCTGGGGCACATGGAGTCACAGTCTTTAATTTTAATGAGACTCTATTACACAATCTCTTATCGCCTCTTAACTGCCAGGAAAATGACCACCAGCTTAATGTTCAGCAAAATAGCTCACTTGGACCTCAAAGAAATTACCTTGAAATTATTACACTTAACCGTGGCCAATGCACCAGGGTTCATTTGAGAAGAGGCGGCCACCTGGCGCTTCCAGCAAAAAGATACGTCATATCCGTGGGCTTTTCAGGTTTAGCTTTTTCTGGCCTTATCTGATTTGATGCATATTCCCTTTGGAATGTAAATATTTAAAATGCAGGCGACACTGAGTCCCTTTCCTGATTGACAGGGCCAGGCAGCTTCAGCTGAGGAGACTGTACCTCTGCTAGCTCGTTTTATGTCAGTTTGACACAGGCTAGAGTCGTTTGGGAAGAGGGAACCTCAACTGAAAAAAAAATTCTCCAACAGACTGGTCTGTATACAAGTCTGTGGGACATGTTCTTGATTGATGTGGGAGGGGCCAGCTTACTGTGGGCAGTGCCGTCCCTGGGCTGATGGTCCTGGTGATGTAAGGAAGCAGGATGAGCCAGCCATGGGGAGCAAGCCATGAGCAGCAAGCCATTAAGCAGCAAGCCATGAGGAGCAAGCCATTAAGCAGCACCCCTCCACGGCCTCTGCCTCAGCTTCTGCCTCCAGGTTCCTGCCGTGACTTCCTTCGATGTGGACATGTAAGCTGAAATAAACCCTTTCCTCTCCACGTTGCTTATGGTCATGGTGTTTTGCCACAGCACTAGAAACCCTAACTAAGATGGTGCCTGCAGCTGGTCAGGCTGTCTCTGTAGTCATTAGCAGGCTAAGAAGGTCAATCCCATCCCTCTTGGCAACACTGGACTTTTAAAAATAATACCAGAAAAGTAAAAATAGCACTGTTTCATATCTATTAAATAAAATCGTATATGAAGAGCCTAGCATAAAACCTTGGTCACAATTGTTCAACAGCGGCCGATGTTTTTTCTGTTAGCGCCACAGCAGCCCATTCCCAGCAAAGACCTCTAGACCCATGTTTTCTCCCAGACAAAAGCAGGTTTATCACACCTTGCCAAATAAAGGCACAGTCGTCTGAGTTCAAACAAGAGACAGAACCCATGTGGCCCACTAAACACAGGGTTTAAACATAAAAAGAAACTATAATAAAGGGAGAGTATAAAATATAGGCACCCCAAAGCTGACAAAGCACATCCCAGGAAGGAGGGATATGGAAGGCTTCCAAATGCTGGATGCTAGAGGTAAAACTTAGGATCTCCACCTGGGCCTAGGGAGTAAGTCGTCCTGGGACAAAGCAGTTACTAGACAGATTGCTTGGGGAAGAGAACGTTTGCTCAGGCTTGGGGTTGCACGGGGTCCTTCATGCTCTTGTATCGACTTCCTACTACACTGTAACAACACACATAAGAACACAAAGTTAGAGACCTAAAGCCACATAGTTTTTCTCGCTGCTTCTGTAGGTAGTCTGGCATCAACATGAATGGCTGAAGCCAAGGGCTCAAAGGCGCCACCTTCTGGACGGATGCGCCCCTGCATCCTTACATCTGATGGGTGCTGTACTTCTTTCTTACTGTTCCTTCTGAAAGCCACAGTGGCTATAGCTTCCCATGTCTGACAGGAGAACTGGTTCCTTCCCCTTGTTCAGCTTGCAGAAGCTGCCTGCATTCCTCAGCCCTTCCCCACACCATTCCTGCTGCTGGCTTTAATGTCACAGTGCCTCCTCTTCACTCCGACCCTCCAGCCTCCCTCCCACCGGGCTTCCGCGATCCCCAGAGGTCTGTGACACTCTCCCCACCTCTTACCCACGTCTTCACAGTCCCGCTTGCTGTGTTCAGGTCAGCAGAACTAGGCAGTGGGTGTCTCTGGGTCACCATTCTGCCCACCACATCTGTTCTGAGGTAATTCCAGAGTGCTCTCTGCCCTCTGCCATGGCCATGAGGAACCTGGTGTGACACTGGTCCACTGAGAAGTTCTTCATGCCTAGCTGGGGACAGCACGGCTCTGTGACAAACCATCAGCTGTCTTCCTGGGAACTGTTTTCCCTTCTCTGTTCTGCTCACAGCAACTCCCCTGTTCTCACCACAATTCTGTGCCTACCCATCTACCTACAGCTTCCTTCCCAGTCACAAAGCAAATGGGGTTGGGGGGTTGGGGAAGTGAGAGAGTAGAGAGGGTGAGAGAGCAGGAGTATGAGGCAGGGGGATTCTCACCCACGGTGGGAGAAGAAGTGGGTATTGTTCTCTTCTCTCCCAGCATCCCTCTTGCTGGTCTTCATTAAAGAATTTCTTCCTGCCTTCCAGCTTAACCCCATGACTGTTAAAGGCCAGCATTTGCCATATTTTAATTGTAATAAAACACTTTCCCCCAAAATCTTCTTTGGGGTATTATTGCTCATGTGATACACTGAGGCTGCTAATTACTCCTGTGACATGCATAACTCACCATAACTGAGCAGGTAATGTGGATTAGAACGATTTAGATTTTTGTTTCATTTTTGTTGTTGTTTTATTTTGTTATTCTCTTTGTTTTGCTTTGGGACAGACTTTCTTGAACTTACTATAGTCCAGACTGGTCTTGAACTTACTGGTTCAATTCCCAGCACCCACATGGCAGCTCACAATCCTCTGTAACTCCAGCCCTAGGGGATCTGATGTTCTCCTCTGATCTCTGTGAGCACTGAATGCATGTAGGACACAGTCATACACGCAGATAAAATACCCATACACATAAAATAAAATAGCATTAGTTAGTTTTTACCTAATTTTTAAACAAATGGAAGAATATGATTAGAATTAATTATCACATGGTGGTATTTTTTTCCTGAAAGTCTATATTATTATTTTTCTGTGATGGATAATATTAGTTTATCCATTTTAAGTGCATTAGCAAAATATATTGCCTTATAAGGAATATTGAGTGCTCCCAGGAAACCCACTACTATGTATTATACTAAGTTAAAATTATTAATTTTTTAAATCCTGGCTTTTAAAAAAAAATGAACCATTTTGGGGCAGAGTATCACTGTGTGATAGTAGAACGGACCGTTTGTTAACCTTGGCGTTCGGCAGATGCTGATTTTAACAAAGGTATGCTGTAGTTAGCCAAGTGGGCCATCAGAGGGCGCCAAAGCAGGCCGCTTATATTTAGCAGCAGAACCTGATGGCTTGGTCCCAAGGCATTTCTAGCAGACTTAAAATGGGCAAATAGATAGAATAAATGTTTGTTAGTGATATATTTTAGTTCATTTTTTCAACATACAAAAAAATTTAACATTACCACTTCCCTGAAGGTCGGGTACTCAAAAATACCAGAGATATGTAGACTCTTAACACTTAACTCTGACAGTTATCAAACTCTAAGTTGCTAGGAAGGATCCGGACAGGTGGTAATAAGGATTGCTCATCGGAGTGGCCAGTTGTCAATGGAGGTTACCAGTATCCAGTGTGGTACAGCCCCCAGTCCACCCCCGACAAGTCGCTGTTCCTCCTCCGCACACCACACAGGGCTACCAAATCTGTTTCCGTATGACCCACACCTGTCTCACTGCCCTGAGCTGGTTTAAAATTCTCTTCTAAAGGATGAATGTGTCACAGAAAAGCCTAGAAAGTTCCAAGAGCTCACAGCTGGGGACGCACATGAAGACCATAACTGTCATGTCTGTGATGCTGTGACTCCATTGTTTGCACCTGCCCATGGGGAATGTGACCAGAAATAATGTGCATTGCTCCAGCTGTCACTTTTGATGATTTTCCTCTCTTCCACTTGGGAAGATCAAATTCTGCCAGAGGACATGTGCCCTTCACTACCACCACCACCACCACCACCACCACCACCACCACCACCACCACCCTCAGCCTCTAGGGATGCTAACTGTGGCATAACTTAGCATGAAAAGCAATGTGGCCATATTGAATTGCAGCATGAGGAGGGGGGTCATCTGAGGGTCAGCATTCCTCTGTAAGCAGATAGTGTCAGAAAGTGGAGTTAACAGTTCAGTGAGAGAATCCTTTTTAAAACATAACTATATCGGTGTATCACCATCTAGTTCAGAGGTCAGCACTGGTGATCGAATCAAGCAGGTTTACTTGAGGATGGATCTTAATCCAGCCAGCAAATCACTCAGCTCTAAGGAAGAGATGTCCTCCATCTCCTCAGGCTGGACTTCAGATCCTGCACTGTTGAAATCGTTTCCAGAAACCAGGGTTCAAAGAGTGACACCATCACTCCTGGGATAGTGACATTCTAACAGTGTGTGTCACATTCTTCCCACAGCTCGACCATTATCCTTCTGAGAGTTACCATCTGCCCAGCTCCTCTGACACGTTCTTCAATTCTCCCAAGTCGCTCTTCCTTGGAAAAGTTATAGGTAAGTCTTTGGTTCTTCGGGTATGAGTGCAGTGTTAGGGATGTATCTGACACACGTCTTACGCTGCAGTAAGTGTGAATTTGCATTTTTAACTATAGACCTCTCTCAGTGAGGTCAACCCTGAGCACCCTTGTATGAGGAAAGGAAAGGTGGTGGTTGAGAGCGGCTCACAGGAGTGTTACAAAATCCTCTTTGGGGTATTGTTCATGTGACACACTGAGGCTGCTAATTACACCTGCGATGTGCGTTATGATTAGCAGAGAGTGCGGCATCTCAGGCAGTGCCTGAAACGGAACTGCCGTTATATGGCGTCTATTATAAAGCAAGATGCAATTATAAACTCCCAGCTCCCCTCTGTAAAATGTCTTCTTTGGTGTACTAAAGGCTTCTGCCTGTACACAATATTTAATTTAATCTCTTCCTGATGATTCACTCCTAAGAAATTTGTCTAATGTCATTTGCAGATTATAAGGTCATGAAGTAGAGGACTCATCCCCTCCATGTGACTGAATTTATAAGCACCTTTGTCCTTTCCTTCCATATAAGAAATGGGAGTTACCTAGATGAAAAGCCAAGTGCTATTGCTTATGAATACTTTTAGTGTTTTACATGAAGTCAACAAAATTTCCCTTTCTGTGAGAATGTCTGTCATGAAGTAGATGTCAATGTCTGCATGAAGCACAGCCCACATCTCAAGGGAATAAAAGATCACTTATCCTGAGCCACATCGGCATGACCATGGCCAGGGAACATGGTTCAGGTTGCCCCCAAATAACACGTTCCAATGTGGAAATGATTACATGAGCTTTCATAGTCACAGGACATGTCGTAAATCAAAGCACTTTTCAGACACGTTGATGGGATATCAAACAGAGGACTTCTGCTGTATGTTGTTTCTGACGATGTTCTGAGCCTTGGGGTTGGTGAAGAATGCTTTGTTAATACATTGCGAACTTCTACCTGAGTGGACACATGTTAGGTGGACAATGAATAGTTAAGAGGACTGGAGATGATAGCTTGGTTCTGGTTCTGCAACATTCCAACTCTTCACAGTCACAAAGTTCTCATCAGTCAATCAGCCTTTAAAATATTTGACCTAGGTGTGGCTTTTTCCTGGGCTCTTCAGGTCACAGTGGTGACATACAGACTCGGGGAAAGGTCACTCTGTCTAGTGGGCACTGGTAGTGCTATTTCACTAGGTCACGTTGCCCACTGTACAGTACGCCAATTTGTGAAGCCACAAGTTTTTCAAAACTGAATTTACTCACAAAGCAGCCAAACATGAAGAAAAGGAGCCTCTGAAGCCATGTGCTCCTCCCCAAGATGAGGTTTAGGGGTTTTCATAAGATAAGGAAACAGGGTGTTCTGAGGTGTGAAGGAAGGTGACCAGAGGTCAAGAACGGTGAAGTGATCAGTAGCCTGCATATGCAAATGCTGTCTCCATAGAATATATGTTCTGAAAATGGCCCTGACAGTGTGATCTGTGGTAGAGTCTGGGGCCCTGTGACGTCAGAAGATTGCCTGTCAATCACTTATGCAGACCTGAAACATGGGGGCTTCAACCAATTTGAACTAGCCAAGGTTATCTGAAAACACAATCTGTCTTTGCCAAGGTGACCTACTGTTAACCCCAAAGATGGGAGGAGAAATACGGCAAGGTGGTCAAAACAAGGTAGCCATAGCAAGGCAGTCATAACAACCTTTTGAAACAAAGGTAGGGCTGCAAGATGGTGTGACAACGTTTTGAGACAAAGGCATGATAGCAAGGCAGTCACATGTGACATTAATAATCTTTTGAGACGGAGGTTGCTGTTTCCTGAACAGGCAGTACAGAGCCATTTATAGTTAAGGCTACAGGTGGGGCATAGCCCAGTCTTTGAGAAACAGATTTAATCATAAACAGGAATGAGCCGAGTCTGTCTTTACTATAAGATGGTTTTCAAGTCTAAGATGGAAGCAGACTGGTTCATCACTAGCATGCTTGAGATAAGCAGCCTAGAGTCAAGTCAACAGGGTCTCACTTTACTATTTAGTTAGGAGTCTCCCAAAACAACTGAGCAGGCTGAGAATACAAGGCCAGTGCTGCTGGAAGCTTCTTTGGCATTTCCCTGGGTTCTAAAGAAAGAGCCTTCACTTGAGAGGGAGAACAGCTCATGCCTCTTATAAGAAAAAGAATTGGTTAGCTTCATTATGAAGACTTGGTTACATCAGCCAGAGAGCATTAATTGGAATACAGCCGCAGGGTCACACTATGAGGAACAAACAGGAGAACAAGCCTGTAATGAAAGCGATAACAGACATTTACATAGAATCTCACCTACGCAGACTCCATTTGAAGCACTTCAGCTGTATTAACCCCTTTGACTTTCATCACAATTCCAGGAGGGTGGTGAGACGATTACCTCCCTCCACAGATGACAAAACCCAGCACAAGTGTGTAAAGTAGCTGCCCACTGCCCCCTGGCTGACAAGCAGCAGAACCAAACTCAAAGCCAGGCAGGAAGACATGAAGCCAGCTCTTGACTAGGGTGCTGTTGTCTCTGGGACAGGAAACACGGAAATGAAAAGTAGACAGACAGACAGACAAGAATCAATGGGGAAATGCAAGGCTAAGGTAGACAGTAAGTGCTGAGGTTTCTATGACATGCCAGAAAGTGGAAAACCAGGAACACATCCATCCTGGTGCTCATTGAGACAGTTAGGCCACCAGGCCAGTAAGAACCCAAGAAGGAGAGGCTACCTGTGCTCTGAGTCAGCAGAAAGGGTGGTTGATAGCAAAGGCAGAACTGGAACAAGGAGGAGAGCGGCGATTCATTGGCTGTCAGGCCTTAGATTTCTGTACAGTGTGAACAAATAACTAAATAGCTACTCTTTAATCCCTTGTGTCCTAAAAATAACATGCTGGCATGATGTCAAATATAGGTCTAACTACATTGTCCTTGTTAGTAGTTTCTAGTAGTGTTCTGCATTTAAAAGATCTTATCATGATTTTATGAAACAAGAAGACAAATTTCATGACATATCTAATGTTGTATACATGAACATGATGTGTAAATGTCACAACAGTCCAATAAACCAAGATCTGTCAGTACCATCCCCTCTTACATGAGACTGAGGGTTCCTCATCCGACGTGTGGGAAAATGGTTTTGAAGTCATCCCACCCGGAATGTGCCCTATCTCCTTAGAAGGGGGCCCATCAGAAATCGACTCTCATCCTCCCTGATCAATGAGATCCCTGTAGATCAAGCCAGGAGCAACGCTGAATGAATGTCTGTTGAACTAACAATCACGAGAAGAGAATCAGAATGAATGGCATTGACACAGCACGTGATAACATGACTTGTGGTGACGGCAGTGGTGACACACAGTTAGGTCAGCCCAGAGATGACGTCAATCCTCACCCAGTTTGCAGCCTCGTCCTTTGTTGAGGGTTTTTGTTTGCTTGGTGCGTGCCTGCGTGCGTGCGTGCGTGCGTGCGTGCGTGCGTGCTTGCTCTGCTTCACTTCGCTCTAGTCAGAGAGCTGATGAAAATGAACTGGAAAAAACGCAGGCCTAGGAATCGGGCAAAGCTGGTTAGACTTGAACTCAGGCCTGTCTGTGAAAAAACCCTTTGTCCTCTTGTGCTAATACTTTGTGATGTAACCGCTCAGAGTCTGGAGTTCCCCAAATGTATCATGGAAAGCTCACCCATCATCCTCCGAGTTGTTGGTTCCCTGAGGATGAAGATGGTGGGCATTTGTAAAAACTGATCTATCAATAGTACCCATCCCAACGTAAAACAAATGCTTAAAGAATGAAGGAAGGAAATGAACATGTGGAGGAAATGAGCTACCCTTTTACTCTTCATCTGTGACACCTGAGAGAGGGCTGACCCAACCCAGTGCTTGACACACAAACGCTGGAGGTACTGGCACTGCTGGATGCTGGCTGTGGGCCAGCTGTCCTGTCACATACTGTCGTCTGTACAAGACTCTCTACATCCCCCCCACACCACCCCAGGCCACGGCAGCCTCACCAGCCCCGCTCACTAGATACAATGGCACCCTTAGACTGTGACAACCAGGGAAGGCTCCAGACACTACCTAATGTCCCCAGGATAGCAAAATCACCACCAGTTGAGAGCGACTGCCTTAAAATGGCACAGCTAATCCATGGGATGCTGGTGTAGGAAAAGTGTGATGCTTGGCCCATGACCTCGGCTCGGCTGGCTGGTAACACCTGCGCCCTTAGGAACAGTGGGGAAGCAAGGAGGGCAACTGATACATTCAAGACACAGTTTTTGCTGCAAAGAAGTCACAGAACCAAAACCAGGACATATGGGTGGCCGGAGAGGCGGCTTTTCACCACCTCATCAAACGAATAATCCTTAAATGTGTCATCACTTATTAGTGCAGGCAGGAGTATCCCTAAACTTCCCTTTGAACACAGCGTATAGTTCAGTGAGAAAAATCTGCATTTTCCAGATATGTAGATACTCATCTGAAAAGACACATAGGGCTCCCAACAGTTATCTCATGCACTCCAAAGGTTCTACAACCCCTAGAGACCCATGCTATTCAGTTGTTGCTTTACTGGGTCAACTGCTAATCAGTAAGTGATCCCATAAAAGGAGAAGGAGACAGATCTAAATAAATAATGCGGCTTCCCACTGAGCCCTTTAATGAGCATTGCCTGAGAAAGGGCTTCTGGGGGGCAGAAGGAGAGAAAGGCCTCATCAAGGACAGTGTGAGCGAGCTTCCTAATGGGAGTGGAAACAAAAGTGAGAAGTCCGTCTGTCTGCCTCAGAACTTCAGCATGGATGCCCTGTGATCCTGAGTCCTTTAGCCCGAAGTCAGGACCCCAGCAACCAGCAAAAAGAAAATCCATCAGAACGAGTTGTGTCTACTTTTTATCATTTACCACCTAAATGATGGCCTAGATTTTGAGTCTGCTTTTTAGCAGCAAGTTGTCTCTCAGGAAATGTAATTTGAAACCTGAGGGAATTGGAGAGGGTCCTGTGTCTGCTCTCCATTTCCAATAGTTCTATCAATGCCTTGAGTAAAGACACTAATACCATGTTTAAGAACAACACACACTTGAGAGGGATGATCTAATGTGCAGGATGATGGTAATCTTTCAAACGTATCTTGACAAGGTAGAAAGATGGGGTACAAATAACGAGGTGAAATGTAATAGAGATTAAACTGAATTCCCGCTCTTAGAATGAAAGAAAAAAACACTCTAAAGGATATTAGAGAGATTCACGGGGTCAAGAAAACACTCGGGTGGGTGGTGTGAGCAACATCCTATGGTGACTGATTCTTCAGTGAATCTAATATAGAACCATTAGGGGTGTGATGTCTGGAGCATCTGGAGTGGGATTTTAGTCTTCTGAGAAGACCAGATAGGTACACAGACCCATAATCAAAAGGCCCGGGAACAGTTAGCTAGGGAGAGCTAGCTTGAGACAAACTGAAGAATTAGTCAGCCGGGGCCTGCAGAACTGGCTGGAGCAGACTCAGTGAGTACAAGTTTGAAGGGAGAAATCCCATCTCTGCATGTGGGGTGACCTCCTCCTCACGAATGAGCAGCCTCTGCCTTGAGGTAGTGAAGTCTGAATGCTGGAAGAGTATTCCAAAAGATAATCAATGGAGATCCACCTGCTACACTGAGGAGCTTTCTGGACTGAGTAAATCCAAACTAGATGAAGCCTCTGTGCCTTTGCAACTTCAAGATGTATGGTGGGAATATGCTTCGGTGAAAGAGTGAGAAATGCAGTATCTGTTTGAGGTCTGAGATGTTAAGTATATTCTTCTAGGTTGCTTGATATCACCTACTATATGAATATATCACAGGTATGAATTTTGATTCAGTATGCTGAGTATCACACCACCATAAATCTGTTATTGAACAGACAACCAATATGCTCACGGTGGCAGTGTTCATTTTCATTTTAGAGAGTGATTAGCCTTTTTTATTAATTTTTCAAGTGAACTCTCTGTGCCGTTGTTGCGACTCTGGCTCATATGCAATCACAGTGATGTGGGTCTATTCTATTATAAAAGGACAATACAGCCTCTGCTTGCATCTGAGAGGGAGGCCACACTTGGGAAGAAGCAGACTACTCATGTGGAGTAAATGTTGCTTTACTGACCATTATTGCTTCTCAGCAGCAGGGGCTGGGGTAGTAAAATCCAAGGTGAACTTCTAAACTGGGTTTAATGTAGTTTGTGAGTCACACTGGTCCCAGATTGGACTTTACTGTCCAAAGCCACTCTGATAGGAGATGTGTCTCTTGGTAACTATTGTGCAGTGATCTCCACTGCAATCCAATCACAAATGTGACAGTCACTGATTATTGAGAAATCCTCATATTCTCGGGCTTCCCAAACCTTCTACAACTTTGGCAATACCTCACCTAACAGAAAATAACATATTTAATTCCTCACCCATTGATCAAAACTGGGGTAGGCATTACACCGTTCACTGAATATTTCTAGCCAAGGTATTATGAAGTGAAAAAGTGTGTATCACTTCCATGGTAGGCCATTCCATTGCAGATCCAAGACCCCCTAAAGCTTTCTGTGTCCTCTGGCAAGGTGACTAATAAACCTCAAACCGTGGTTGTTCCATCCACCCATGTCCTATGACCACAATGAAAAGAGAACCCTGTTTATTCATGATGAATATATAGCATGGAAAAAAAAACCCTTTGCTTTGTAAGCTACAGTGACTACAGGGCTATTTTTGACCATGCCCCGGCCTAGCCTGCCCTGATGGGCACATAAAGATTGCCATGAAAAAGAGACTTGGCTTCCTCACACTTGGACTTCAGGTCTTAACATTCCGTTTGCCAACTATGTGACACAAACGAGCTACTTGTACTTCTCATCTTGGTTATCTGCTTCCTCTGTGTAAAGTAGCAACAGTCATGCCTGACTTAGAAGAACAACGTTTAGCACAGTATATGCCCCATAGTATGTCTATAATGCATATCAGTTATTTCTGATCCCTTGCAACTAAACAAATATATATTCATCACATCCAGTGTGAGACATTGTGTAAGTGACTGGAGATTCCAGCACTGTCCAACCCTCCCATGGTTTCTATCTTGGGAGGGCTCGGGTTTTAGCTGGAAGAGAAGAAAAGATGAAGCAATTCGAAGGGCAAGCGGCGAGACTGGGGGAAGATGGTCTAGGTGTTTCAGATCAGGCTAGTCACAGATTGAGAGACCCAGCACCTTAGTATTGTGACATCAAAGAAAGGAGTCAGGATTGCAGTGGGAAGTAGGGGGAGGGAGGGGAGCAGCGGGGAAGGAGGGGAGCAGCACTCTTGCTTGCTGACTGTGCTCCAAAGTCAGGGTGGCAACAAGACCAAGTGAATTCTTGGATCACAGGGAATATGTGCATATGTTATCTAGGTAAAAGTGACATTATTTAGGCTAGAATGTACGAGACATATTGCCAGTTAATATCAGAGCATTAGGAACATTCCTGGGGCCAGGGGCCATTTGCAAAGCCCCATGTACCATTCTAGCAGTTTGGTCTGAGTAGGAAAAGCTTCCCTAAGGAACCCTGAGGCAATCATGAAAGGCAATCATGTTCATAGCATCAGTCATATTGAGCGCATACCATATGGCAGGGTTCTCGACAACACTTAGGACAGGCAATCCACCTAGTCCAGGAGTGAAAGGCAGTATGTGAGCCTCAGAGAACTGATCTACAAACAGAGATGTGAATGATAAGTTAGAATCGAATGATAAGTCAGGATCACTTAGACGAAGGAGGAAGATGGACTGGTGTCTTAGTCACTGTCCCATTGCTGTGAAGAGACACTATGATCAAGGCAACTTATAAAAGGAAGCATTTAATTGGAGTCTCAGTTACCGTTTCAGAGGGTCAGTCCATGACATCATGGCAAGGAGTGTGGAGACAGGCAGGCAGGCACAGAGGATGAAGAAGTAGAGTGAGACCGGGCCAAGAGTGGCTTTTGAAACCTCAAAGCCTACCCCCAGTGGTGCACCGCCTTCAACAAGGCCACACCTCCTCCAACAAGGCCACACCTCCTCCAACAAAGCCACACCTCCTCCAACAAAGCCACACCTCCTTCAACAAGGCCACACCTCCTCCAACAAAGCCACACCTCCTCCAACAAGGCCACACCTCCTCCAACAAGGCCACACCTCCTTCAACAAGGCCACACCTCCTCCAACAAGGCCACACCTCCTCCAACAAAGCCACACCTCCTAATCCTTCCCAGACAGTTCCATTGACTGGGAACAACCAAGCATTCAAACATATAAGCCTATGGAGGCCATTCTCATTCGAGCCACCACATTGGAGAACAGGAAGAGAAGGTTTTTACTAATCTCTTGCTGCATAACTCACCCAAAACTCTGGCTCAAAATAATGCATGCTAGTTCTCTCTCACATTCTGTGGACTAACTGGTGGTTGCTCTACTTTGTTTGGATTCAGCCAAGTCATTAGACTCGATGCTTTAAAGCCCAGCTTCTTAAGCCGTAAGTCACAACCTCACCTGGGGGGTCACATAACTGAATGTAAGTGTCACATAAAAATTGGCAAAAATAAAAGGTTTGTGAACATGTAACAACCAAAACTTAACTTAAAAATCAAGCACATAATGAGTCCACGATGTTTCTGGCCATGCTTACCCATGCTTCACTGTAGCCTTGGTTCTAAGTCATAAGCAAGCACTTTACACTATAGACACTACTACCCCATGCAACACCAGTGAACCCAGCCTGAAACACCTAGACTCAGAATCTGGACTAGCAGGTATCATGAGCTACAGTTTTTCCTGTATATACAAAGGTTCCTGCTCTTATAGAAACATGGTGGTTTCATCAGAGCCTCAAAAGTTACACACATCACTTTTGCTTTTTGTTTTTTAGTCAAAAGCTAGTATCCAGCACAGATTCTAGCAAAGGGGAGCAAACTGCATGTCACAAATGTATAGAGGCACGGCCATATTGCGATGGAACGTGGGGTGGGGAGGGCTGCTTGGGGCAATCTGCCATGAGGGAAATGTGAAGAACCACATATTTCATCCAAAAATAGTCCAAATGAAGATGTAATGGATCAAATGGTATGGAAGCAGAAACAGGGAACAATGCTACCTCTGTACGTGGAGTCCCATGTCCCGGTCTGCCTAGATAGTCCTGGTTAAGTCCTACCAGAACAGGATCCCATTATCAGCTACGCTCACCTCTGCTCTAAAATGTAACCCTGTGTGAGTTGCTAAATTGTGTGATAAGAGGTCTCTTTCTGGGTTCTCTCGGGAGGAACCAGGATGGACTAAAAAGAAGCCAATATGGGAGATGAATACATAAAACTCAAGTAGGGAAATGAAGAAATGATCCAGAGAGAGAGAGGGGACATTGCCATGCCAAGCTCTCACCATCATGGTCAACTGGTGCATGGCCTCAGGAGGAGCCCTGGGAAAAGGTGCATATCATGTCCTTACAGGTCTCTGCTGAGGTACCTGGAAATCTGAGTCAGGGCGCCACTGTTTCCAGGGGTGCTACAGACTTGCCTTCCTTTTATACCTAACATACTCCCAAAACTGAAGAGCATGCGGATAAATACTTGTCCATGTTCTCTGGAGCCAAAGGGGAAAGCAGTGTCCCTACAACATCTACCACTGGAATGCACAAAATAACTTGACTGTGCAAGGAAATGCAGAGTCTTTATGTGTCTGTGATGAGCTGATACTGCAGGATCACAAGGACTGCTCACTGTGCAGCTGGCTTCCATGTAGCCCAGGCTTGCCTCAGACTCCCTGTGTATTCAAGGATGACCCTGAACTTCTGATCCTCCTGCCTTCACTTCCTGGGTAATAGGACTACAGGCTTGTACTAGAATATACCATGTATGTGGTGTTGGGGATCAAACCCAGGGCTTCATCCATGCTAGGCAATTACTCCACAAACTGAACAACACACACACACACACACACACACACACACGCACACGCACACGCACACACGCGCACGCACACACACACACACGCGCACGCACACACACACACACACACACACACACACACACACACACACGCACGCATACCCTTTTTGTTTCTTTCTATAAAAGGGAGGTCAGGCGTATAAAGGACCAAAGAGAGCAGGCAGCGGCATGCAGCCTATACGTTTATGTATGTGATGGATAGGGCAAGTCCTGAATTTTCACTGGCTCTTGAGTTTGCACAGCCTAGCAGCTGCTGGCCACCAGTCTAGCACTCTGTCTTCTGTCGTCACTACATGCTCTTCTAGCCTTGGGGGTTAAGATGTATAGTAGTTGAACTTTGAGTCCCACAGGGCATCTGTCCTCATCTCTATCATTACTATTGTCCCGTTGGTTCCCATCTGGGACAAATCCATGAGTCTCTGTCATATCCTCCATGTTCCCCATAAAAAACTATCAATGCTCACAGGTCAGGCCCATGGTAGATTTGGTAGTTTCTATCTCAGGATCCATGCCACTTGAACAAAGACTGAAAATCTTGCTGTTATTTTTGTCTCTTCATATAGTTGGGCTGGTCCCTGTTGAAACAGGATCTCCCAAAACAGTCTCTTCCAAAAGATCTAGGATGGGTAGTGATGCAAAAGCCCTCACCCTGAGTCCTCCTCACCTTTCACCTTTCTCTGGCTAAACCTTCACTTTCCTCTACCTCTGTAGCTGGAGAATTTTCTCTCTGAGTCCCACCAAGCCCCGGCAGTCCGACAGCCCACTTATAAAATAAACACACAGACGCTTATATTATTTAAACTGTTTGGCCTAATGACTCACGCTTCTAGCTATCTAGTTCATACATCTTAAATTAATCCATTTCTATAAATCTATACCTAGGTATGTGGCTTGTGGCTTACCGGCATCTTCACATGCTGCTTGTCATGGCAGCGGCTGGCAGTGTCTCCATCCTCAGCCTTCCACTTCCCAGAATTCTCTCAATTCTCCTCTCTGTTAGTCCAGCCTATACTTCCTGCCTGGCCACTGGCCAATCAATGTTTTATTTATTGACCAATCAGAGCAATTGGACTTACAGACCATCCCACAGCATACCTCTGTACCTTTTCTTTTGCTCATAGACCTCTTAGCCTTTATGCTGGACCAGTCTTTGCTTGTACTTTCTATATAAGCTCGCTGACTTTTTAAAAAGTTAAGACAATGGTTTCAAATATCAGTTGCATGTTTCCTGCTGACCTGCTACCACCTGAGGATGGAGTAGCTCTGCCTTGACTCTTGGCTTCTCATCCTTGGGTGTCACAAGCATGCTTGTCCTAAGGCGGCGCCGGCAGGCACAAGACTGTAAACCCACTCCTGTAAGTACTTTTCAACCCTTTGATTTTTGTTCCACCCACTGACATCCGTGGGCTCTGCTTCTTCCATGGGAGGAGTAGCAAAACCACAGAGCAATGGACACGTGGAGCAGTGAAGAACCAGGGCCACCCACGTGGACCCAGCGTACTCCACTGTCATCAAATCCTGTTGCTAAGTGATACCTTGTGCCATCTCCTTGTTAAGTGTGTGGGGAGGGGCGGGTGTGTGTGTGTGTCTGTGTGTGTGTGTGTGTGTGTGTGTGTGTACTGTCTCTGAATCTCTCTGTGGCTTGGTTTCTCCAAGCACTGCAAGCACTAAATAAAGACACATGGGGACATAATTTAGTGTCTCAAAGGTGTGTTGGGTGCTTATTGTTCTGTGTGGTCCAGACAATAGTGGTAGCCTTGCTTTTGGTTGAAATGCATGTGTTTAAGCAGACAGAAAGCCAAAGTAAAAGGACGAATAGCAAGAGAGGGAGATGAAGGGACCCAAACGTCAGGCAGAAATCAACTGAGGAAGCTGAGGTAACCACCTAGACTTCTGATTAAGCCTTCTCTCCATGAATGAGCTTCCATAGCTGAACTTCTGGCCTCTCCTTCCCACTGCAGCCATTTTTATGTCATGAGGTAAATAGTTGTTGGAAATGGTTCACTTTCTAGGTGTTCTCGAGGCCACAGTGTGTTCACTCTTGGACTCTTTTGCTGTTCTCCTCTTATCAGAGAGTTGGTGTAGGGACCACCTATCCCAAGACAAAGGGGGACAATTTGAGACAAATATGCTTGGGTCTGAAATGGGATAGGGGAAAACCCTACTTCCTGATCCAGCCTCTGAGTAAGCTCAAATAGCACGTGACAGTTTAGTGATACAATGTACATGACATTTATGGGTACCAGGTGATGGACAGGCAATGAATAAAGCATGAGAAGCCTTTGTCTTTAAGCTGTGTGTATTCTAATGTGCGTAAAGAATGAGAACAGAATTGCAGGATCAAAGTGTTAACTAGCTGTAAGTGCTAAGAAGAAAGAAAATAAGGAGGATGGCAACTGAGAAAGAGAGAGAGAGGAGAAAGAGAGAGAGAGAGAGAACACACAAAGATGACCAGAAAAGCTCTCTTTGAGGCAATAAAGACAAAGAGGTATCCTGAGTGAAAACAGAGAGACAGAAAGAGTCTGAGATGTGTAGCCTGAAGACTCAGGACAACTGAAAAGCTATATGAGACAAGGGTAAGTGTGGCTTGTCCAAGGGCCACAAGAAAACCCGTGACCAATGGGCAGTGTGGGAGGAAACAGAGGAGTGAGAGAGTCGGTAGAAGCCAGATTGTTCTGTAGAGACCATGCAGAAGGTCTGAGCACATATGCCATATGATCTGATGTACATATTAGAGACGGCATGCCAACTGCCTGTGCCATGTTAACCATAGAAGAGTCAGGCAGATGGAAGGACAAGATGAACACAGAAACCGGTCACATGGCAGGTGGTGAGTTGAGATAAGAGAGAATGGAGTTTGAACTGCAGGAGGTGTAGTGATATGGATGGAGACATCCTTCAGAGTCCTTTATTCATGGGACAGTTGTCCCCTGGGGGTGAGTGCCCGAGACACGAACAAGTAGGATGGACAAGAAGATGCATTCAGAAGAGTGAGCCAGCATTGCCACTGTTCACTGCTCTGCTTCCTGCCTCAAACCAGTGCAGACTGGGAAATACACGGGGATCAGCTATCGGTGTAGCTGATGACCCTGGTCCTCTTCTCCAATTGTTATTGGAGAGAAAGACGAATGTATTTCTTAAAATGGAGATAGAGAGACTGTGGCAGTTGAATTGCCTGCTACTCTATTCAAAGTGAGACCTTGATGGGCTCACTGCTGGCAATTCATCTCCATCTCCTGAACGTGGGAGGCAGCATATTGATAAATGAACAGTTGGCAAACAGCTAATTGAAATTTCTGGTCAGTTGCCTTTGGGTTTTATTATACTGACAGGCAGTAGTAAAACACTGATGGGAAATATGTTTTAAGTGATAAGCAAGGAATGGCATTAAAGTGGGTGAGGGGAAATTATGAAATTGTGAGAAGAATAACGACATTATGAAATAGTAAGAAGAAATAAAGAAAAGATGATGCAGTCTTCATGTCCAAAATCTTGGCTGAAGGAAAATGGTTTAGAAGAATATCCCCCAGTGATTTTTCTTGAAGGTTGACTGCTCATTTTTTTTTACTTGCATTAGTTTCCACTCTTTACACATTTATTGGACTTTGTTACAACTGTCTCGTAGAATTATAAGAGACCCAAAGAAATAGTTGATGGGCATGTTACTGTCTTACAACTGAGGAAAACAAAGTCCACCAAGTTTAAACTACTTGACCCGATATTTCAATATTGTTGCCAACATATTGTTTGCTTGTCACCCAGATGTAGCTTTAACAAGTAAAATCACTATTTAGAGTGTCAGGGCCTAACAGACATTGTGCCTGAGGTCCACCCGTCCCATTTGCTGGAGGTGCCTAAGCAGGCTTTTCTGTACCTGAGTTCCAGTTTCCTAACTGGGACGTGTGGTCACACCATTTAGAACCTGGCATCGGATGTGATGGGTTTGGCATGGGGCCAGGCCCATAGCGAATATTGAGTACCCCCTGGGCTGTGTTATAGCATGAAGGATCTGGGTCCCCTGCCACCTGATGAAGCCAGTAATTCAAGAGTCAGAGTGATGGGAGAAGAAAAAGCTTTTCTGGCCACAAGCCAGCAGGTAGAAACAAAGGGCTTTCACACAAACTCTGTCTTGCCAGGAGTCACACACACGATGCTTATATGGGGTTTCACCTGGTCTAATTTTAGTTACAGCCAGGTAGATACTAGAATAATCATTAATTCTTCCAGTAATCAGTTTTTATGATGGGATTCTGAGGTTGGTCGTAAGCCATGGGGCATGCCAGGAGTTCCTGGTTCCTGTAAACAAAAGAGAGGTAACTGATTAGAAGGCTGCATAGCTAGGGTGTTCTTTCGGAGCAAAGCTGCTTCCGTCTGTTGTGTGGAGGGTAAGGCACAGGGGAGTGAGGCCAGAGGGAAGCATCGAGAACCTGTCTTACTGTTGTAGAACTGAGCTAACCCCTGCGTGAGCCTCAGCATCAGCAGGAAATCTTAGCTTACATAAGTAAAGGCAGCTCTGACCCCAGGACTAGATCACTCATATCAAGAAACAAGTGACCACTAGAAAATTTAGGAAAACCTGATTAAGAACACATTAGTACTATTATCTCTCCACCTTGCTTTTCAAATTTGAATTAATTCTTCTTCTTACTAACAAAAGCATGCAAAAGTCATTTAATCTTGAATTAGTTCTGTTTTAACGGCATATTTAGTTTGGGTTCTACCACACATCAATAGCAGGGAAATCATTTCTGTCCAGCACTTTGGCCCATCCATCTTTGGCACAGGGCACATACTTGAATACTCAATTATTTTGAAATAAATAAGCATTTTGAAAGCAAAATTCCCTGTATTGCATCTCCCAGAAATGTTCCAAAACATGGAAAATGTTTGCATATTTTTATATTCATGCAGTTGGCCATTATTATTCAGGATTTCATATTTGTGAATTAGCCTGCACAGTAGAAGTTCTCAGTAAATTAAAAATAGTATCTGTGGTGCCTTTGTGGTCACTTGTAGATAGACACAGAGCAATGCAGAATGTGTCAGCCATGTGTCCTGCTGAGGTCACACGGGCTATGCTCTGCCTTGTTTCGTTTCTGATACAGTAAGTTGTCATTTTTATGATTGGCATAAGGTCATGCTTTTTGCATCTTTGTACGTTTTAATGGTGACTTTGCCATTCAAAATGTTCCTAAGTGGAGTATTAAAAATGCTGTCTCCTGTTCCTAAGCACAAGGAGGCTGTGACATGTTGGAGAAGATATATATTTTAGCTAAGCTTTATTCTACCATGAGTTATAGTGCAGTTGGCTGTGAACTCGATGTCAATGAGTCAGCAGTATGGGTTAAATAAGATGCTTTGAGACAAAAGCACACATAAAACAAAGTTCTCTAACAATTAGTTGATGAATTGCCATAACTAGAAGCTTCCAGGAACCTAATTTTGTATTTCCTTTAAGAATAGTGTCCAACAGTCACTAATTCAGTAATCAGTATGTCTATACAGGACATGAGGACTGTGTATCATGGGGGGCTGGCTGCACTGTTTCTAACTGTTGTCACATAAATGTGATGGCACATTACATGATAGAGTTACAATTTAAGATGCCCATCTAGAGCTGTTCTTACATATGATACCTGTGGAGGTAAAAGGAGAGTTGGTATTTCCAGACTAAGTAGAATGGCACATCCAGCCAGTGTCCCTGGGGATGACTCTGACCTTCTCCCACCTTGTCATTTCACCTTGTCTCCTAGAACACAAATTGGTGCTTTCACTCGCTCTACTACATTTTAGGGTTCAGGGAAGGAACATGGCATATTTGGGGAACTGACCCTGTAAGGAGCCTTTGCATAATGTTGCTAATGGCCTAGAATGTAGACCTGGGGGCCCTCAAAGGTCAACAAAATGGAACAATAAGAATTCCAATCACCCTTCATTTGAATAGTCATCCTTGAAGTTCTACAACAATGCAAAGATAGAGAGAAGAATTATATTCTGACAGGCAGGATGATGCCAGGGAGGTCCCTCAGCAGTATCATAGCCGTCCATGTCTGGAAGGACTCGTGACCCCATTGGTTTTTCCACAATAGTTCAAAGGAAGAATAGAGCAGACATAAAGTAAATGTTTGCTAATTAGAGTTATTCAGTTCTTAAAACCCCATACTGTATGAACAATCTTGTAATTCTTGAAAGCAGTATTTGTAACAAACATTTATATGACCATTTGATTCTGAATATGACACCTCTGTGCTTCAGAAATAAGATAGACTTCAGGGTCAGAGGAAGATTGTTTTTCTGCTTTGACATGTAGCCATTAAAAAACTCAAGGAATGCTGCCACCCACAGTGGGTAGGCCTTCCCATCCCAATTAACATAATCTAACATAATCTCATAGACATGACCACAGGCCAACATCTTATTGAGACTCACTTCCCAAGTGATTCTAGATTGTGTCAAATTGACAATTGAAACTAACCACAAAATCCCCCAGTGGATGTGTGAGCAAAGAGGCTTGTAGAGTATAAAGTAGCATGTGCCAAGCTACATGGCTAGTGAAAGGTGGAACCAGGATCCGTCTTCCTGTGTCTGCTTGTGTTTATTGTCTGTTACCTAATAAAAGAGGAAAGACCTTGAAAGCACAATCAGAACCATGGCAGTTTCCAATCACATTCTTCTCTCTCCCTTCCTTCCATCTTTCCCTGTTGGTTCCAATGTCTCCATCGTCTTCAGTGAGTAGAAGGCTCCAGGCTATCTGGAACCCTGGCAGAGTACAGCCAGAACTCTCTGCACACTGAAAGACCTGACTTCCAAATGCTAGCTAATGCGAAAATTCGAAATAGGAAGTAGGGAGGAAAGAAATGTCACATAATAACAGGATCAGTACATATGCATAAACTAAGTTGTGTGTACTTAATTAAGAGCTTTTTAAAATGCATAAGTTTTATGGATGTTTCTTGCTACTGATCATATGAATCAATACCTAAAATATATAAGATATTTTATTTTCATGAAAATTTAATTCATTACATTGATTAATTTAAAGTAACTGATATCCAATTAACAGCAAATCGACCTAGCTTTGCAAATGATTTACTATCATGTAGTAGTAGTGTGAATCTCTAATTTTTTTTAAAGATATTAGTTAACTGGCTTTATAGTTTTGAGGTATTTCAGTTTTTAGAAAAAAATTAAAAAGAAAGTACAAGAGTTCCCATTTGCCCCCCATCCCCTGGCCCCAGGCATACATAGTTTATCTGTGGGTGATATCTTACCACATCATTTAGCATTTGCTACACATAGTACATTTTGTACATTTTTAAACATTATTTATTTATCTATTTATTTATTTGGGGTGTGTTTGTGTGTGTGTGTGTGTGTGTGTGTGTGTGTGTGTGCATACCACTGCTCCTATGTGGAGGACAGCTTTCAGGAATTTATTCTCTTCTTCTAGCATATAGGTCCTGGAATTGAACTCAGGACATCAGGACAGGTGACAAGTGCCTTTACCCTCTGAGCCATCCTGCCATCCCTTTTCTAATCCCTGTTGTCCGTTCTGTGAGTCTGAACAAATGTAAAGTGACAGATATCCACAAAGCTACCCACAAACCCTCCGTGGTCCTCGGTGTCCTGGTCACCGGCCGTCACTCTCCTATGTCTGTGGTGATGTCCCTTCTGGGACACCGTGTAGTCAGGTTCACAGTGTTGAGCCTTTCCAGACTGGCTGCTTCTCTCGGCAGCATGTGCTCAAGTCGCCTGTCTGCCTTTTCATGGGTTAATCGAGCTCATTTCTCTTTATTGCTAAGTAATATCCCAACCATATTTTCTGAGAAGAAAACAAAAACATAAAGAAGCTAGTTTGAAGAGTCATTCTGGTGGAAAGGGTAAAAATCAATAATAAAAGCAGTTGTCCACTTCTCTTGGACCTAACATCGCAGCTCTTTGGTTAACCTGATCCTCTGCATCCGCTGTTGCTCTTTCCAGGCTCACATTTATAGTCACTGTAGTTCCGAAGCTGCTACTTTTAAACAAATATACACGTATCCTCTGCGAGATGGCGTAATACTCTTGGAATAAATTATGGGTGAGAGACCACCTCATAAGTCACTTGCTTTTGCATGCTCTGTGAGGGCATCTTTGTGTCACCTTAGAGTTCTACTGGAAAGTATCCTCAGCCCCCTCCAACACCTCTTTTCCAGTTCATCTGAGGTAGCTACAAAACCTTTCCAAAAAGGCTTTTAAGGTTTCCAGAAGTGACTCAGCCACAATTCAATTAAATTTAGCAAATATTTCTTATATAGTCATTATATGCTTGAGGTTGACTTTAGGATCTGTTATTTTTATTTCCTATTTATTTTATTTTTACTTTTTAATACAATCAGATTAAAATAACTTCATACACAAAACTACAGAGGAAGGGAAAAGAAGAAAGGAAAGAATGGGGAGGGGGCTGTGGATAATGAATTTTGAATACATGGGACCTCGGTTGGTGGGATCCCTCTCAAGAAGTCCCATCCCCACCTTCTTTGATGACCCCCATATCCTAAAGGTACAGGTTTTCCATGTGGAGCATCCTTGTAAGACCCTAAAAGTTCAACATTTTCAAAAATGTCGTTTGCACTTGAGCCCCTAGGAAGGTTACAGTGGTACTACCAATACACACAGAGCTGGGTTTAAAGGGCTGTGTAGGCTGTCCTGGAGGAGAGAATTATGAGTCTTTCCTGCAAAGAGATGGATGAAAGATTTGCCACACTTCCACGAGTTCTTTCACTCTGTGCCTAAGAAGTGAGATGACAAACTCGGAGAACAGGATTTGGTCCTCAACAAACACTGTTAGCCCCGACATACCGACATACCTAGTCCTGCTGACGCCTTCCTCAGCTCGCTCCTGGAGCAATGCCCCAGCCCAGCTCCTCTTGGCCTTGGCTGTCTTGGCTGCCCAGCTCGGTCTCTGCCTCTCTGAAGGCTTGAGACACTCAAAGACAAGGGGAATGGCTATTCTCTGTCCTGGATCTGTAGTACTGTCCACAGAAATGGCATGTAGATACTTTAAAGCAGGTCATTTTTTTCCAGACTTTTCTCCCTTTGATAAGACACCTGGCCATTTTTAAAGACCTGTTCTTTAATAACAGAAAGCCTGACGATGTTAATATAAATTGCAACACGTGTTAGGACCAGGATTATTTTCAGTGTTACATGTGGGATGCGGCTGCAAAGCGTTTTCTCAGGCAATGAAAAGACCATGCCATGTTTATCCACAGATCCTACATTTAAGTTGACATAACTGAAATGACAACTGTTCCCTGTCTCAGCTATTTGACTTGTTGCTGGGACAAAATGTCTGACAAGAGCAGCTGAAAGCAAAAAAAGGGGGTTGGTTTTTTGTTGGGTTTTGTTTTGTTTTGGTTTGGTTTGGTTTGGTGTTTTTGGCTCCAGGTTTGAGAGGACACGGTACACCCTTCAGGGAAGGCATGGCAGTGGAAGTGTGAGGCGGCTGGTCACAATGAGCCCATGGCCAGGAAGCAGAGCGATGACCGCTGATGCTAAGCTCACACACCCCTCCCCCACCAACCCTTTTTTATTCAAATCAGTCTAAGACCCAGCCCACAAAATGTTGTCACCTACATTGGGGTGGGGCTCCCTCCTCAGCTGAACCTGTCTGGAAGCACTCTCAAGGCCACAGCCAGGTGGGTGTTTCCCAGGTAATTCTGTTTTGGTTTGCATGTGTATATGTGGCATGCATACTTATGTGTATGAGTGTTCACGTGTGTGGGTGTGCGGGTACATGTGGAGGCCCAAAATTGGTGTTGGCAGCTCTCTACTTTGTTTTCTGAAGCAGGTTCTCTTGCTGAGCCTGGAGCTCGCCCATGCTGATTAGGAGGCAATTTGTCCTGGGGAGTTGCCTGCTTTCTGCATGCTAAATTTACAGGGGGTCACCACACCTGCCCAGCTTTTACCAGGGTTCTTGGGATTTGAACCGCAGTCCTCAGACTCGCGAGACAAAATGCTTTACTCCTTGAACCATCTCCCCAGCCCCAAGGGACTCGAATATTTATGATCAATTTAGATTACTGAATAATATGATATTTTGGTAGATCTAGCTTTAGTATCTCAAGAGAGAAAACAAAGTTTAAAATTAAAATTTTTTTAAATGGAAAAGAAAAAGTATTTCCAATGGAGATAAAATGCTTGTTGATCTTGTTTAAAGCAAGAGCTAAGGTTTTCACTCCCATCTTCAGAAGTCAGAGCTAAACTGTCAGCATGGCAGGGAAGACAGCCAGTCACAAGAGACCGAGTTTATTACTTGTTCCATGCTGCGCAAATTCTAACACTAAAATATTTCTCTACACTGTCAAGAAAGAGAATAAATCTGCAAAACATATTCTGTTCTTGGAGAAATTCCTTTGACTTGGGTCCCTTGTGAAGGTCAGAGATAGGAGAACGAAATCCATTTTCCAAAGTCGACACTTGGTTCTCATTTTCTTTATGCAATCATTTAATAAAAAAATAGGGGTCCAGTTTTAAATTGTGCATTCCACAGGTAGGGGGGACAGCCCCTTGGCCTCCTTTCTTGCATGTGGATGGTGCCTGTGGCATTAAATTACTTCTGCAGATTTATGAAATCATTTGTTCGCTCTCCACTGTGATTAGGCCACTCCTCTCCACCTTGTTTATCACACCCATCACTCACCCTGCATCCACTCCTCTGCAAGGCCTGTCACTTGCAGTCACAGCTCTCCATGCAGAGATGAACCTGCCAGCATCCTGTCAGCATCCTGTCAGCCTCAGGTGGCTTTCTCATCTCCATCTCCGAGGACCATCAGTCATTGAAGACCAGAGGACTATTTCCAGCACCCTCCTTGGACTTATACCCATGGGGATATTGTGTGGTTTACAAAGGAGAGTTCTCATCTGCAATGGTTTCTGTGAAGGAGTGGTTTGGGTGTGTCCTTGGTGCATGGTTTGTTGTTGTTGTTGTTGCTGTTTTTAAGTTTAACTTCTTTTCGTGTAACTGAGCAGCACATACCTGATTTGATATATACATGAATGTAGACCCTGAGCCCTGAGTACTATGGGGTGAGTTCTAAAGGAGTGAGGATTTGATACTGTCCTGTATTTAGGAATCTCCACAAAACACAAGATGCTGTAGCTGCATGTTAAGAGACCATCTTAACCAATGCTGTTAGTGTAGGGAAGTCAACAGTCATACAAGAGCCTGGGAACTGATGGTGCACAGGCTAAACAGCTTGGTTTAGCCATTCCATGATGTCTACATACAGCAAAGCATCATGTCATCACCATGTGTACAATTTTCATTTTGGTAATATAAAACAGAAAGATAAAACATTAAAGACATGCAAATAACATTAAGTTAAGAGAAAAAAAAAATCTCAAAGGCCAAAGAAAAGGGGAGGGGGGAGGAAGAAAAGGAGAAAGGGAGGGAGGAAGAGAGTGAAGGATGGGAGGGAGGGAGGAAGGGAGGGAGGGCAAGCAGGCCAGTTCTTGACTCTCAGAAGCAGCAGTGGTTCATGTTTCCTTACCTTAGTTCCCAGAGCTGCTGCGCAGTGAAATAAAAGTTGACAGCAGTCACATCAACATTCCATCTTTTACCCTAAAAGCAAAGGGGTGGGGAGTGCGGATGGATGCTACCTAAAACCAGGAAATCCTGTTTTTCTTGTTAAAAAAAAAAAAAAATACAGGTTTTCGCAGAAGAAAAATTTCCACATTCCTTTAATGAAAGAGAGCTGCCCCAGCGGAGGAAGAAAATATCCAACTCAACTCTTAGGAGAAAATAAAGTTCATTCTTTGAATCACAATAAAACTGCTAGAAATGTTGGTTTTTAACCAGTTCATCTGTTCAGAATGATTATGGGCACAATTTAGAAAATGCTGTCTTCTTCAAGTTCTCCATTACACTTCAAGTCCAAGATAGGTTAAAAAAAATGGGTTCCAAGAAATCAAAGCCATTTGTAGGGACACATTTGGATGTTCACATGGTAGTTGTAGCATGTTAAACCACTAAGCAGAGTTTAAATGACCAAGAAACTGGTTCTAAAAAAGAAAGAAGAAATCCAGTGTGCTAAGGAGAGAGGGAGTCCAGGCTCCCTATTCACTAGCATTCCTTTGTCTTTTATGGGACTCTTCCCTGGAGGCATCTGAGGCTGAAACAACCAGTGAAAGGAAGGATGCTCCAGATACCTCATGCAGACCAAACACAAAGACCAAAGACAGGAAAAATGAATGTGCCCTATCCCTCCAGATCTACTCCAACATCTAGTCTCAGCAACTGTCTAACCATGCTGGGTCCCTTCCTCAGCTGTTCCGAGCCATGCAACAGATGGGACAGTTTGAGCTAGCTAGTAGCAGATGGCGGTGGCTGCCTGAGCCTCCTCCCAGTGTTAAAGCATGAAAAGAAAACACAGTTGTTTAGCCATAATGATTGACAAAAGTATTTCAGAGGGAATGACCAAAATCTGCTAACCTACTTTGAATAGATTTTTCTAGTACTGCATAAGTTTTCACCATCGTCTCAGTATGCACGTACGTACAAGTACACACCTCTAGACATTCTCTTACACACAAACCTGTCTTTAGTGTTTTTTTTTTTTCCTCTGTTACATGGCAAGTGGTAGCATGTGGGAAGAGACTGAGGTATTAGGGTAAGATAGAACTTGAGTTGACTTCCAAACCCACTGCCTAACTAGTATGATGACTTCTGGTGTAAGATTATGTATCTGAGTTTTAGGGGCCTGTTGTCAGATTCATGGGACTAGATATAAAGAACCAGGTATAGTGGTGGGTCAAAGCTACTCAATGAATTGAGATTAAGGAAGGAACTAGTCTGTAGCCAATCTCAGAAAGGTTCTACTAACCGTTGGGGTACAAGCCCCCTGTGATTGGTCCAAAAGTAACAAGGGCAGATAAGGTCATCTAGCATACCTTTGTCATCCTCTTACTTACGGCACACCAAAAAAGCCCCAGGGCATCCTCAGTACTGGTGTGAGAGGAGAAGTTGTGGCTTGAGCATGTGGATGACGTCCTTGTACCTTCAACGATAAGGCAAACTATGGTCTAAGCCCCGTGCAGCTCCAACTTGGAAGGGAAGAGCAGGGGGTGTTTGCTACCGCCCTATATTCATACACCACAGCATCCCAACAGGCTCCTTCTAGGCAGCATCCTAACCCCTCCATTCCCAAAAGGCAAACTGCTCCCATCTCCACAGAGAGGCATAAGAAATCATTTTGAAGTCAAAACGATGTTACTGTCCAATATTTACTTGTCCATTCAAAGTTTACTTTAAGCGTGTGTATCATTAAATGTTTCTAAGCTTATATGCATTTAATTCAGAATAATAGCCATTATTATTTTATGTACAACTACTAGTCTACGTAGTGAACTCAGTTCCTGATTATCAATTTTAGAAAGCAATAAAGTGCTTCTAATAATTTTGAGTTAATTAAAAATTAGATGGTTTCATATAGACTTACCAGCCTTCCCTTTTCAGGGTGAAGGAGAAAGTCTGTGTTACTTAAGGACTTTTTGGGCGTAAAAGATTTCTAAACCATTTTTGTTCCAAAATTGAGACCTGAATTTTGATAATATAAAATAATAAATAGTTATTGAAAGCGGAAAGATATAATTTGTGAGTATCTAAAGGCAAGGCACATTGATGAGTGAGTTGCTAAATTCAAAATGCCATAAAAACAATAGTTGTCATTAGGAACTATTTTTAAAAACATTAAACATTTTCTCCCAAAATGACTTATGAACATGACAAAAGGAGGTAGTGGACTGTGTTAGTTGCAGGAGGGACTTCTGCCTTTTGGGGCACAGAAAAATGTAATCATTTGGCAGATAAAAACCCAAATTCTAATTGTATTCTTTTTTGAACATTACTTATGCATTGATTTTTAGTATTTTAATTTTTCAGGAGTTTTATAAGTATTAAATATATAGGCATATGGATATATAAGTAAACATACACATGATAACACATGGATATATAAACATACATAATTTATATGCAGATAGAGAAATATGGATACATAAACATATTATGATAAATTTAAAGCTTTTGTTTATAGCTTTTTTTAAAATCTTGGAATGTATATATGTGCATATGTGTAAGTATGTGTATGTGTGTACATTTTTGTGTAGGTGAATGTGGGCACACACATGTGGAGTCACAGGACACCCCAGGTGTAGGCTCCTGCCTCCCTCTCATTGGGCAAGGTCTCTGACTGTCCCCACTTCACACACCAGGCTGGAGGGCCTGTGCAGCTCTGTAGATGCCCTTCTCCCGATTTCCTGTCTCTCTGTAGGAGCGCTGGGCTTACAGGCGCGTGCTAACAACACCCAGCTTTGTGTGGGTTCTGGAGCTCTGAATTCAGATCCTCATACTCACGCACCCCCTCCACTTCCCCTCCAGCCCAACTATAGCTTTAACATATAGTAATTAACACAGTAAAAAGAAACCATATGCTTATACTAACTTTACCGTTTTGATTAACTGTAGTAACTTGCAAAATAAACACAGCAGAACCCCACATCCATTATCTTAGATTCATATTTCAGTGTAATTACAGTGCCTACTATAATGAACTTCCCACATTTTCATATTTAATTAAAGTAACTTCTGTTCTCTAGGCAAAAGAGTATACTAGTGGTTAAAAAAAAAAAGGAAGACGTATGTGGCAATTTCTTCTCTTTATGAACACTAATTTCATATCACTTCAACAAATTTGAAGTGGCAGAAGTAAACATATGTACACTCCATCATCTAGTATTTGCATATTTTATGATCTATAGCCTATCTAAGAACTGAGGACAAGTTAAAATTATGCTTAGCAATTAACATTTGTGTTGTATCTGTTTCAGCATTATGAATCACCTAGTCACCAAAAACAGTCAATTCATTAACCATTTGCCTAAGGTCTTAAAGTTTGTTAAGGATAGAGAAATCATCATTTTTCCTAGTGTAATGAATCCTGACACACAACATTTCAAAATTTCTCAAGATGAAACTATTTAATAATCATTCACTATTACTTTTTTATTTTTTGTTTTATTTTGTTTTATTTTTGAGACAGTGTTGCTCTATGGAGCCCTGGCTGTCCTGAAACTTTCTATGTAGACCAGTCTGGTCTGGAACTTTCTATGTAGACCAGGCTGGCCTCAAACTCACAGAGATCCTCCTGCCTCTGCCTCCCAGGTGCTGCCATTACAGGCTACTTGTGTAGTATAGTTAGATGTGGATGTGTGATTGTGTGTATAAATTTTAATAAGTTATAAGAGCAATGTTAATCCAGCTAACTCTGAAAACCACCTAGAAAAATTGGGAACTTTCACTCATAGAGAATTTAATCTTAATCTTCTACACACTGAAGTATTGTTCTCATTTTTTATGGTAAAATAAATTTTAAAGGTCTTAAACCATGCCCAAGAATTTTATTTTATCTTAGAACTAAGGTTTTCTTATTTTGTAATCATTTTAACAAAGACCATTTTGTAAATAGAATTTCCAGCATTCACAAAAGAACTAGCCTGACATTTTTCCACTCTTTAGACATTTTTCTGTACTGAGTTAGAATGGATATTCTAAGGTGTGCTTGTAATAACAGAATAGCTCTTTTAAGCAATGAATTTCTGAAGTCCCTAAGAGAGGAGAAGAGAGAAAAAGGACAGCAGAAAAGGGAACAGACATTGGTTGGTAACAGTGGCCTTGGCACTGATGGAAGACATTTCACCTGGACCATAGCAAGGTTTCATGAGCAGGAAGTGAGGCAGAGCCCAACAAGACTGATGTCCACACAGACTGCAATACCCATGGTAACCACAATTCTACACAAACACTGTTGAATGTGACCCACAATACTTTGTTACCCTCAAATACAAACTCTTTAGTTCCTGCCTCTCTTCATTAGCTCAGTAATGATCTCAGCCTTGTTTTCCCAGTAAAACCGGCTCATGGTTACTAGGAAACATGGTGTGTGAGGTATGATTTAAAAGTTTCATGTGCTATAGAATGCATCCTATTGTTTTTTGTTTGTTTCATTTTGTTTTTAGCTTCCTGATGAACACATCCTGATGAGTACAGAAATCACTGAGAGCCATGGATAGCAAACCATCTTTCCATTTATTGACTTATAAGGGTTAAACCCATTCAGGAACACTAACACAGAGTAACAACTACCAATGACATCGATTTGATACTGGATACAGGCTGTGGTGCAAGGAAGTAGATGTTTTCCCCTGAGCTTAATACCCTTTCTGAAAGGCCGGTGCCCTTCAATTCACCTTGAGAGGACTATACAGAAATAAAGATTAAAAAACAAAACAAAACAAAAAAACCAAACAAAACCCCCCAGACATCTTAGGAGAAAAGGTCTAAGGAAACTTCAATGTTCTTTTTCTCTAATGTAGCAGAAGGGCCGAAAGTAGAATTTTTTCAAAAGAAACCCTTGACCTTGGATTTATAAAAACCTTCCAGTTTCAAAATTTGACATATTCTAGGAGTTCCGCAGAACAGTTTTACTTTAGGGAGAAATGAAGATTTTAAAAACATATTTCCTTTTCTCTGGAATGTATAGAGAGATTCAGGAGAGCATGTAAATGCTCCTATAAAAAGAAAGTCTGTACTCCTATGCTGTTGTGTGTGCACTGGTTAGATACAGGTAACACTTAAAGGATATCTGCACATAAAGGAAATCACAGGATGGATAGTCTTTGTTCCTGTACTTACATCTTCTCTCTTCCATAAGATGGAGGGGCCAAGACAACAATCACCATTGACTGTAGGGGCTTCCTCTGAATCTCTTCTACGTGGAACATGCTGTGCTCAGTAGGGGCTGGGAGGCATGGAGGATGGCAAGCTGGCCCAGTGGGTAAAGGTGCTTGTTTCACAAGCCCGGTGGTGATCTGATCCCCTGAACCAAGGTAAAGGTGGAGGGACAGAGCCAGCTCCACAAAGCTGTCCTCTGACCTCCACAGTACATGTGCTGTGCCCCTGACACACACACACACACACACACACACACACACACACACATCATGCATGTGCTCACTTACACACATAAATAATAAATACTTTTTTTTTTCAGAAAGGCCATGGATTTGTTCAGCATAAGTCTGCATTCATAGCAACAACATTTGTTCACAGGAGCTCAAAATAGAAACAATCATGTGCCCATTAATGGAAGTTTCAATAGTATTTTCTTTTTGCAAGTTGATAGAAATAGATAATGACAGTACAAGAAAGTATAAATATACTTAATGTCACTGAGTTGTCCATTAAAAATGGTTAAATGATATATTGATGTATTTTTAAGATACTATAGGCAAGACATTTCCCTCCTCTGAGCCTCAGTAGCACCATCTGAGAAATGGACATGTTGGAAAAGGTAACTCCAAAGATACCTTCAACTCTACAAGTCTGTGTGACCAAGCTGCTCCCTCTGGCCTCCCAGAGCTTCTCTTCAAGTTAGGGAGGTGAGATGCATGCACACACAGGTAACAATAATACCAGTTAATATTTCTAGTAGCCAGTTAGTGATCAAGAAGACTAGCATCCCATCCAGCAGCTTGGTAGACAGAACTGGACAATAACACCTACAATAACACCTACAGACCTGGACAATAACACCTATGGATCAGACTTAGAGGAGGCTCAAGCCAGGGAAAAGGGTCTTGACAAAGATGGGCGGGTATCTGCATAGGAGGAGATTTGAAAGCGCCAGATGGTGAGACTGGTCATGATGGGAGGTTCTAGGGTCAGAGTACTGTGAGAAAGTATTAATGGAGACCCATAGAAAATACTGAGAGCCTGTGAATAAAAGAGGATGTCTGATGGGTTAGGACCATGTGGGCATTAGCTGAGTGGCCCTGGGCCATTATTTGTGTCTCAGCATCTGCTGCACAATCCAGGGCTCTCTTGTTTATAAAATTAACATTCAGCCCAGCCATCCATACTCAAAAGCACACAGAAACAGCTTAAAATATGTGGGGCTCCCTACTACCAGGTCCTATGCTGGGTGTTTAAACCTCAGCTGTAACCACCCTACAAGAAGTCCTCGAGAAGTGTTCTGTCTTGGTTACAGTAGCTTGCTCATCTCTCATGCCATGGTATGTACAGAGGATGATAAAAGGAAATCCCTCTAGCTGGAGTATCCTGCATTTAAATGAAACAGTTTCCAGCAGCAAGTCAAGTGCAGGGAACACCGGCAAAGGTTAGAAGTGGACTATGTTTGAAGATGTGCACAGTCCTGAACTTGGTTGAGGGAAAGAAAATGAAGTGGGATGCATGAGCCTGGGCTCAAGATTACATGAACGTCAAAACTCACTCTGCCACGCTCTGCTTCCTCACTCCCGACCTTGCCCCATTCCAGCCCCAAGAGCTGCTCTTCTTTCTAGTCATAGCTCCTGTGCCCTTCAGATGCCCTACCCACAGCCCGGGGGCACCTTGAAACATAGCATGAATATTTCCACATCTGAAATTGAACTTCATCCTGAGAACAGACTTTTTCCTCAGGCTCAGAGACCAAGTTTCATTCTCCAGGTAGGGTGATGTATTTCTACTTTCTCAGGACTTCCCCAGAGTGAATCCTCACTCAGTTGTGAAATATCTGCTCTTCAGAGACTCGTGACCCCTGTGCTAACAGTTCTACTTGCCCTTACCATTACCACACTCTTCTAATCATTCTCTACATTTTTTTTGAGGACTTTGAAACTTGTTCACAATCTTTTCCCTACTCCATAATCCCCCAGATCAGGACAATTCTCTCCAAGCAGCCCAGCTCAGCCTTCAGCGCCCTGGCTCTCCTCTCCTGTCTCCCATCCTGTTAGCTCATACTTCTGCCATTCGCCCCAACCCTAGATCCCTGAACTGTCCTCAGTCTATCCACCCTTTCTTGAAGCAACAAAAACTACAAGGAACTCCCTGGTCACTCCCCACCTGTGACGCTTTCCCACTAAGTCCTCAGGTGGAAGGACCCTCAATCTCACCCCATCTTCCCCAGAACCCCATCAATTATTCCCTCCACACCCCACATCTCTGTGGACTAGTTCCTCTCCAGACATATCTATCTATAGTTGCTGCCTCTCCTCCCCTCACACACTGTCCTTCAGTGTCCCTCAGTTCCTAAGCACTCCTCAGCCTTCTACACGATTTTCTTTCCTCCATCACTCTACTCAAACATCCCTCACTGATGTCCTATCTATGACACCCTAATGACCTTCCAACCACTGAAGCGAACAGGCCCCAGCTTTCCTGCCTGTCTCTTCAGCACTCCTAGAGACCCTGGAACCTTACTGGCTCCTTCAGAAGTCATAGCCTGTGTGAGCACTGGTTGGATCTCTGTCTATCTTGAAAGCATCTCCTCAGTGGCTCTCCTCTGGTGTGGTCTCCACAGCTGTCCTTCCTGGTCCAGCACTGCCCTTCCTCTACCCATATTGAGAGTCTTCCCTGACCATAGGCTTCCTCCTAGGTCTTCTTCCCCTTCACTCTGCACGACCCCTGGGAAATCACATCCACCAATGGTTACAGCTACCTTCTACCCTCCACAACACTGAACTCCCCTCAGTCCTCATTTCCTAAGGCTCACCTCTTGCCTGCGAGCCTGAATGATTTCCTTGAGTGATGTAAGTAAGAAGGTCTTTGTAGCAAGGCTGGGTGGAATTTTAATACAGCTTATGATTTCCATATGCTCTGTAAGCCTGGGCAAGGCTCTTAGCTTCTCCAAGTTTCCATTTCCTAAGTAATTTATTGAAATGAGAATAATAAAACACATCACACTGGAGTATTGTAAGAATCAAAGGGATGATATTGTACAGCACAAAATATGTAGTGACCCCTTGACAAACGTGTTTTTGTTTTGTTTTGTTTTCCATTCTTCTGGTTTTTGCCTGGTTCTGTACATGTCTCTGGAAATATCCTCATCTTTACTGGTCATATAATGCCAGCCAGATCTATCTCAGCATGATCTTGACTTTTCTAGAATGTTCTAACACATGTCCATCTAAACACTGATGCCAAGAGACTGCAATAATTCATCACTATGCCCTTGGAAGAAACATTTGAATATTTGTGACATTATTTACAAATTCTCCCTTACTTAGTATAGATATGAATTAAAAAAAAAAAGACTCATCCATAAATGAATGGACTGTGTGATGGCAAAAGCTAGACCAAGGTAATTCCACCTATTATTTATAACATTCTGAAGCCAGTGAGCTGGTCTATTGGTTGGTCTCTCCTCCATATGGGCAAGTCTGTAAGTTCCTTTATTAGAGTTCAGATTCTACTACTAGCCATGCATTTGGTTAAAAATCCCAGTCTCTAGGCTTCAGTCCATTCAGGCTACTGTAACAATGCACTATGCCTTGGGTAACTAACAAACAATTGACAGAAATTTGGTTCTCCTGTTTGCTGAGCCTAAGAAGTCTGAACTCAAAGCACTTGATAGTTCAGTATCTGGTTACGGCCCAGTCCCTCATAGATGATACTTTCTTGTGTAGCATCCTGTGGTGGGAGGGTTGAAGAGTCTCTAGTCCTCTTCCATAAAGACTCCTACCTCCTAAATGAGGGGGCTTGATTGCTGTGGGCTAGGTGTTCAACATATGAACTCTGCGGGAATATGACCCTTCAGACAAATCAAGCCATCTCCCCCAGCCATAATCTGTGGACCTTCAGGAATGACCTGTGGTCATCACTCCACCTGGACCTTAACTCTGCAACAGAAAACCCATCTCCCCTTCTCTTACCCATCCAAATTGAGCTGGCCCAGATGCCAGTCTTCACATTAGAGTCTGTCTCCTTCCCTGGCCATTACTAAGTCATAGAGCACATGGTCTTTGACAGTTTCATGTAGATCTATCATGTCTATCAGGTTTACATCCTAACCATTTTTCCATCATCCACAGGGGTCCACACAGGGGAGAAGAGGCAATAATTAGGAAAAGATTTGGAGTCTGGAGAGAAACTCTGACATGTTATACACTGAGGGAAAGGTTGATCATGGTAGGTTCACAATAAACCTACTTTCTAAATTCGTAGGTGGTATAGCCAATCAGAGAGTAGGAGACAGACGGCCAACACGAGGTGAGCATTGGAAGAAAGACTGTCCTCCTTCAGGAGCTAGGAGAGCCAGCCAGCTAACTCAGCCTGCTTCTGCAAGCACAAGAGCCCCTCCGGGCATATAAAGCTTCAGTAATTGGCAGTGCGGCAACTTAGATTTCTGCTGAGTACGGTCATTAATATTAACCTGAGAATATAATAGTGAAAGTGGCGCCTTGTTTCACGTCCCAAACCCAAGAACACAAATATTTGCCATCACATCTACAGTATAATATTAATATATTATCAGATGTTATGCATATTTTAAAAAACACATTTTCCGGAAAGTGTCCTTATTGTTTTCCTTAAGGCAGTGGCTAAAAAATGGCCTTTAAGGTTGCTGGGACATTGCCTAAAGAGTTACTAAATTGGAAACCTGTTTAATGGCTAAGGCCGCTTACTTTCAGATTAATTATGGATGTCCTGCCATTTCAAGATTACATTAGGAAGGAAGTGTGTCACCAACTCTGATCAATGGGTGGAATGTGAGGCTCAGCTGCTTCCTGATGAAATAAGTAAGTTGAGGTTTGAAGAACACTGGACATTACTTTGGGGTGAGCAAAATGAAATCTGCTTAGCTAACTTGGAGTTGTGGATTGCTGGGGAATCCTCAGCCACCACCCCCCAGACCCCATGCAGAGTGCAAAGAAGCCATTTAGAACATTGTGCCTGACTTCAGGCTGTCCTTCTTACTACAATTAAAACCTAAAAGGCAAGAAAGAGGAAAGATGACTCAAAGAAGGAAGGGAGTGTGAAAAAACTGTCAAAAAATCAAAAGAGACATTAAAGAAGAGAGAGAACTTTTTTAACATTTTTATCAACTTGTAAAAAAATTTGTTTGGGATCTCTGATAATTCATATTAACACTTCTTTTATATTTTGCTGTTACTTTTAGTAAAGTAATACAAACACTTTGTTTAAAGTGTCAAATAATTCTATGTGGCTTATTAGAAAAAAAAATTGCCAACTAATTTTCAGATTTTTCCCTCCGTTTGAAAACTTTAAAGTTGCCCAGTTGCTTCTCAAGGCTCTAGAGAGTGTTTTCTGTCAGGAAAGATATCAAAGAGCTTAGCTCTGAGAGTCACGTGGCCTGTGTTTTGTTACTCAACTCTGATGCTATGTATGAAAGGAGCTATATGTAGACAAAGGCATGACTGTGTTTCAGTAAAGCTTTATTTACAATGCAGGTGACTGGACCGTGGGTCACAGTTTACTTTTACTGACTCATGAGCTATTTCTTGAACTTGCCCTTCTAATTTAGTCAGTCAGCTGTCCTGTTATTGTGGGAGGTGGGGATAAAGATCTACTTCTCCAACATTTACCTCTGCCCACTCCTCCAGCAGTCTGGGGGCTTAACTTTGGTTAGATCAGTATGCAGTGTTCCATTATTTCTTGTGACTTTTTGTGTGTTAGTGGGTAGATGAACTATAGGATAGAATGACATTTTTTGCACAGATTTTTTTATTTTATTTTTTTTTCTTATTATTTTTGTTTTCTTATTGCAGTGCTAGGCACTGAATCGAGAGTCTTATGCATGCTAGACAAGTACTCTACCACTGAGCTACATCCCCAGCCCCGGTTTTTATTTTCCATAGAGATAGTCATTCGTGCTTCATTTTCAATAAGTTAGTTCTGAAATCAAGCCCAAACTCTCTCTCACCTCTTAAAATCTTAACTAAGCCTGTATTATGCGTGTATGACAGACAGTCTCTCTCTTTCCTCCTCCTGAGAACGTCATTCCAGAGCATTAAGACTGGATGAACCACTGTGGTCTCTGCATCTCTGTCACCATGGATTCCTTGGCCTCCAGATTATGGGAGCACTGTCTTTCCTGCATCTATGACTTCCTCTTTCTGGGTTCTTACTGGACCAAATTTCTGTGGGTTCCTGGGGAAGAGAGCATGGCGGTGTTTTCTGAGACATTAAAGATCTGAACATACTTCGTTTCTCCTCACACTGAGCTGAGATCAAATGGAGGATGGAACAGCTGGGTATAAATCAGTTCCCTTTGTGGTCTTGAAATATTTGCTCCATTGTTAGAAGCATTGCTCTGTCCAAGTTCAAGGCCACTCCAACCCTTGATTCTTAACTGGACACAGTGTTCCTCTCTCTGGAAGCTTTCTGAAGCTTCTTATCTTCCTCAGTTTCTGAAATCTTGAGTATTACTTGATGTGAGTCTACTTAAGTCCTTTGCACTGGGTCATTTTAATGAGCTTTCACTCTGGAAGGCCATTCTCTGTAGCTCTGTGACATTCCTTTGAGTTAATTTTGGAGGTTAATCACCTCTATTTTCTACTTTGCTCTTTCCAGAGCTGACGTCATTGAGATGTCAGGGCTCTTGGAGTGACTCTGATTTCTCATGTTTGTTCAGTTTTCTTGTCTCCGTTCACCCGAATTTCTGAGCCATGGCCTCAAATTTCCATTTCGAAATTCCTTGTTGATTTTTTCTTATGTCCTGAGTTTCCAAAAGCTCTATTTATGCTCTTTGAATATTCCTCTCTTGTTTCTTATTTCATAGATGTGACATGATATTTTTTAGAAAATATTAATGATGAGTTTATTTTTATTTAATTTTTCAGTGCTGGGAATTGAACCCAGGACCTTGCATATTTGGAGCAAGTGCTATGCCACTGATCTACTGAGGCTCCAGGCTTGGTGATGGTTTTCTTCCAACTGTCTTTTCTCTACTCTGCCTCTTCTTGCTTCAGGTAGCTCTGCTTCATGTTTATCTAACTGTACACATTTGCTTGACTTGTGCCTTCTTTTCTGGTTCAGAAGTTTCCTCCACTTAAGAGTGAGTCACTAAAGCTATAACTGCAAGATCTTTGGACACAGATGGAGCACCTCACCTGAGCTTTCCTAGCTAAGGTGTTCCAACTGGAGAGCCCTTGACATCAACCACACTGGGTTTTTCTTGTTGATCAGAAGCCCTAGCAGAGCATTGTTCTACTCTCTTGACTGGAGGTTACACAGTTGGCTGCCTTTTTTTTTTTTTTTTTCTGTCCAAGCTAAGGAGAAGGAATGTTACAAATGGTCAAATCACTTATTATTTTTTAAAAATTTCATGTTTTAACGTGATGTGCTTTTCCTCTTCCTCCCATAGTGAATTTTCCTCATGCTTTAGGAAGGAAGCTTAAGAAAGAATGTAAAATCACATATAGTTGTGTATGCATTAGATGTCATAGGGTTATGCATAATTATATGTAAACAATTATAAAATTCAGGCACAGTTACTGCAGAAAACTTGGAAAAAAAAATGAAAAGTATAAGGGAATCCTCAAAACCTCCTGTATTTTCAGCATTGATAGACAGCTGACAGCTTCAGCTGTGTTGTGTGTATATAGTGAACTAATACACCTATGTGTCTGGATTCATTTCAAATTAGCATTTTAAATAGATCCAGTTTTTAAAGATTGCTGTACGTGTGTGTGCATGTGTATCTGTGTGTTGTGTGTGGTGTGTGTGTGTGTGTGCATCTCACTCCTCACATAGCTTACACTCAGCCCCATTCACAGCCATCAAATACAGCTCATTTCTCAGGAAACCCCACCTGGATCCACAGCGCCGCTGCTGTTGCTTTAGGCTATAAACTGAGGGAACATTTTATTTGACCTGAAACCTGCAGTTGAGATACAAATGTTGTCAATTTCTCTGGTTATAGGATGGAATTGTAGCAATAACAAACAACCAGAAAAATCGTGCCTTTTATCTGTTTTAGAGTTTAAACTGGCCAATTCTCTTTGCAGACAAACCTTGGTAAAACACCATTCTTAGAAACCTGGGTTTTCATAAATACATGTACATTTTGTGAATCCTACTTTGCCTGTCACCAGGGCAAATTAAATATAGAGTTTTTTATATAAAAACCTGTGGGTAGGGGGGAAGTATTATTTCAACAATATACAGTTTCTGAAAGCGAAATCTAAGCCAAAATACATTCATGTTTCATATCTGTGCTTTCATTGAACGAGCATGTACTGAAAGCCTGCTTCTGCTCTAACACAGAGCTTGATGTTCCCTTCAGAGGAAAATACACTGTTTGGAGGAAAGGAGAGAACTAAATATATGATAACACCATGGCAGGAACCGGGCCAGTGCCGCGAAGAAGGATTTTAGGAATAAAGACGTTAATCCATGTAGAACCACTGAGATTAGAAACAGGAAGGAAGCCGGCCCTTAAACTAAGAACTGGGTCAGAGTTCAAGCATGACCAGCTGCAAAGAAAATCCCTTCTTCCAGTGCTCACAATTGATACCAGAGTCCTTGACAGAATTCCGTGTGGATGTCTTTAATGGTGGTATGGGGATATCAGAAGCAGAAAACTAAGTAGGTGCAGACAACCCCCACGCAGGGCCTATTATACTGATTTTTCTGGGACATTCTAAAGAAACCATTGTCTGCTTTCCTAGACCTGACAAAAGCCAACACAAACAAAAGACTGTTCCAGGAGGAACGTTAGAGGCAGGAACACTGGCACTCTAAGAACAGGCAATGTTCATGCTTCAACCTGAGAGATTAATTTTATTCTTGCAAGGGAACAAAGAGCCTAAATGGCTTTGGAGACACCAATGGATGTGTTATTAAAACTTCATCGAGAAAAGACAGTTCTCAAATAAACAAAAATTAGGGACAGCTCTCTCTACCCAAATGGATGCCTGAGGTTAGGGTGCTTAAAGAGATGATGTTTGCTTTATCATGGAGAAACCCATTTATCTGGAACAGTTCTGCCCCATGTGGCAGCCCTGCATTTTTTCTGAAGCCACAATAGGGTCATTAACAGGCTCCATTGATCCCAGTAAAATCAAATGATAGTAAATGCCTTCTCCGCACAGGAGGGGGAAAGCAGCGATTGTAACAGCGTGGGGTGGGTCTCCTAATGATGGCTCTGTTGAAAATAAGCATAAGTCTTCCAGAGGTAAAGTGCAGTCCTGCCGCTGATCTTCCTGTTACAGCAACATCAGAGCACACTCGGGGCTTGAAGCCCCCAGAACTGACAGTGCACTTTTGCTCTAACAGAAAATAAAATATTGGCCTCCTTAAGCGCATTTCTAAACCCATTTTCGGTGATATCATGAATATTTCACTGGCAGGAGTGTGTGTTTTTTTAGTTAGTGAGACCTTCTACTTTAGGAATCTTTTCTTGGGAAGGTGGCTGAGATGGTCCTCTTCGGAGTCAGTTGTCTGCGTGGCCTGAGGACCAACACAGTTTCCTAGTGACTAGTCAGTTCACATTCCACACTCGTCAAGCCGTCACAGAGAGGTGCCCACTGCAGTGGCACATCCCTTCTGTCACACGCTGATGGCTTGCTTAGCCTTCCCCATTCTTGTTTCATTAGTAGTGTTGAGCATTCACACCCTTCAGTGTGAGGATGGTGTTAATGAACACAACCCATCTGTGCGCTCCTGTGATCTCCCTTTTCCTATTAAGTCTAGGGATCAGCAAAAAGCGAGGGGAGAGTTACTGTGTGGAGACATCCGATAAAGAGAGAGCAAACAAGACATGAGCCCAATTGTTCAGAGGCTCTGAGGGGATCGGAGCCCTCCTGAATCAGTTGGAGCAGTCACCACTCCTCATAGCCCCGCTCACCCCAAATCATTCAAACTAGGCTTGTTTTTGACAAGGCAGATGGCGCGGCTTGTAGATTGCAAGAATATGGTTATGGTTTGCAGATGAGCTTCGTGGTCTGAATGGGTAATTATCTATTTTCTCTCCATTAAGATTTAAAAGCTAATCAGAGTCTACATCCCACATCCCACTCTTGAGTTTGAAGCACCATATGACAAAGGATTTATCACAAGAAAGCAAAAGAGAATGGAGCTCACTGTGGAACTTCTTCAGAGGGGTTTGTCTTAGCAAGTTCTCAACAGATTGGTGCTTTTGATCCCATTATAAGCTACCCTTCAAGAACTGATGGTCCTAGAGATTATTTATCAATGTAGGGCATTTGTCAATGAGTGTATAGACTGATGAAGTGGCTATTAGCATAGATAAAAAAGCATATTGATTTAATTGACTTTGTATTTAATGATATAGTACATAGCAACAATGCACGGGACTCATGCCCTGTATTTCCTTCATGTTTGATTAAGACTTGAATGATCCGTGTGCCAAAATAGATTATGGCCCTTACTTGTGTCCTTACCATGAAAAGGGAAATTACTACAATTTTCCAGTGCAAAATGGTAATAGCATCAAAACCCTTTATGGTTTTAGTGTCTCCAATGTTCACTCTCTCGTCAGTAGCATCAGTAAAGGCTGCAGGTGCAACCCAGTGGCCGCGCATTTGCCTAGCACATGTGAGACCCTGGGTCTCACCCCAGCACCACAAGTAAAACATAAAGCCTCATAAGTGCTGTGCTTTTGTGGTTTATATCTAAGTGTGTGTGACTGTGTTCACCTAGAGATGGCGGCTGTTCTACCTTCATTTCTCAGCTGTGGTCGCAAAGTTTTCCCACCCAGTGCAGCTACATTTCAGGTACCAACGGTTGTGTGGCCCTCCCAGGGGCTGAAGAGAAGTTTCTACCTGGACTGAGTCACTGACTGCCAGGCCTGGGGGTGGGGGTCAGGCAAGACAGACCTTGCAAGATGGGTAAGCTCTATTTTCTCTGGATATATATACATGCGTTGCCTGTCTTCTTCTTTTCTTTGGCTCTGGACCTTGGGCAGTGGCAGTGTTAAATCCAGAGTGGAGAACGGAGATGAAACAAAATTATTATTTGTCCACTACCTTCTACCACACCCGTGCTTGTTAGGGCCCACCAACAAAGGCAAATCCAGTGTACTGTCACTCCAGCATTTATAACCAGAGTGAGACATATGCAAAGGCTAATTTAATATCCAGTGGAAAGCGAGAAGGGTTTGTGTGATTTCCTCGTAAAGTGTTGCCTTTGGTTGTACTGTAAACTATCAATTGTCCATCAAGGTAGGCCACGCTTCAGTGCTCAGGAAGTGCATCAGTGCCGTATACGCTATCCTGGTAAAGAGAAATTCTTCTAACCAAGAGCATCTGGCCAGAGAGCCCAGAAAGCAGCTGTCAGGAAGTTTGTCAGGCAGTTGTGTCCTCTCAGCTGGAATATTCCCTCCTGGAAGGAGCGGGTAGACTTCTAAGACACAAAAGTCTAACAAAACACGTAATAGTTCATAAAGTGGCAAGATTCGCAAGGCCCTTCCCCAAGGTTAAAAAAACAGCAACACGTTGCTTGAGGTAGGGGATGCTCTCTTCAGTGAGTTGGCCTGTGGGTTGTACAGGGAGCTTTGAGGGTGTAGCTTTTGTGAGTGCTCATCCATGCTGGGGCTGGTTTCCAGTGACCAAACTACCTTGCAAATAACCTCTCACCCATGTCCTGTAAGTAACCCCAATAAATTGATAAGCCCCAATAAGGCTCACCCAGCTAGTTCCAGATGGAGGCAGTTCTCTGGTCTGTCATTAGTGCCCTGTCTGGGGTAACAGATGTCTGCTCATGTCTTTCCAGGAAAAGTCACACTACATAGTCAGAAACAGCTCTAAGGAAGCAGTGTGACTATAAATGGAGCAGTGAGGGAGAGCAGTGGATTAAGATCAAAGGCATGGTATAGCCATTACTTTTCTCCTTTCTGTGACAAAATACCCAATATAACAACTTTATTGAAAATAGAATTTTTTCAGCCAGGCAGTGGTGGTGCGCGCCTTTGATCCCATCACTCGGGAGGTAGAGGCAGGTGGATCTCTGTGAGTTCGAGGCCAGCCTGGTCTACAGAGTGAGTTCCAGGAAAGGTGCAAAGCTACACAGAGAAACCCTGTCTTGAAAAACCAAAAAAAGAAAAAAAATAATTTTTTTTATAAAATATATTCTAATTGTAGTTTCCCTTCCCTCATCTCCTCCCAGATTCTACCCACCCACCCAACTCCATGCTTTCTTCCTCTTTCTAGAAAACAGCAAATTAAAAAAAAACAGAATTTAAAAAGTTAAAAAAAGAGAAAGAAAAAGCATTAGAAACAGAAAGAGACATATACACCACACACACACACACACACACACACACACACACACACAAAACCCATTAGAACAAAAAAATGGAAACCATAATATGTAAGCAAAAGACCCCTAAGGAAAAAAATGCCCAAACAAAGCATTATGAGATCAGAAATACCACTGAGTTCATTTTGTGTTGGTCCTCTTTTTCTGGGTACAGGGCCTGCCCTTAAATGTGGTTTGTATAACCAGTGAGACTCCACTGGAAAAAACTAAGTTTTCCTTTGTGAGCAGTTGACACTTGGAGATAGCTTCTGGGGCTTCTGGGGGCTCATGTCCACTTCCCCCCTCAGTGCTGGGCCCCCCTCTGCATTTGGACCTGTGCAGGCCGGGTGCATGCTGCCGGTCTCTGAGTTCATATGTGTGCCAGCCCTGTTGTACCTGGAAGGCCTTGTTTCCTTGCTCACCCACCCCCACTGGCTCTTACAATCTTTTTGCTTCCTCTTCCATGTAGTTCCCTGAGCCCTGGGAGGAAGGGTTTGATGGAGGCATTTTATTTAGAGCTGATTGTTCCAGGGTCTCTCACTATCTGTGCGCTGTCCAGTTGTAGGTCTCTGTATTAGTTCCCATCTCGTGCAGGAGGAAGCTTCTTTGATGATAGCTAAGAGAGACACTGATCATATTTGTCCAGAGGAGCCTTCAGGAAGCTGGGACTACAATGCATAGAAGGGGGCTATGGTGAGGGAGAAAAGTAGAGTTTCTTTTTTTTTTTAACATTTTATTGATTCCTTGTGGATTTCAATTCATGTATCCTGATCCATTCATCTCCCTATTCCTTCCTATCTGTCCTCTGACCCTGCAACACCCCTACAAAAAACAAAATAAAATAAAATTTAAAAGAAAAGGAAAAATGAAAGAAAAAAATCTCGTTGTGGAAGCCACAGTGTGACACAGTGAGTCATACAGTGTACCCTTTAGTCCATACATTTTTTTTTCCAGTTTTTTGATACAGGGTTTCTCTGTAGCTTTGGAGCCTATTCTGGAACTTACTCTGTAGACCAGGCTGGCCTCGACCTCACAGAGATCCACCTGGCTCTGCCTCCCCAGTGCTGGGATTACAGGCGTGCGCCACCACCGCCCGGCTAATCCATACATCTTTACTTGCAAATGTTCATTGCAATGAGTCATTGGCTTGGTTCAAGGCCTCTGGCTTCTGCTTAGCCCTCACTGGGATTCCTCTTGGACATCCTGCTATTGCCCTGTGTCATGGGAATCCTGCAGCTTTGGATCTTCAGGACTGGCCCCCCTTCATGTGCTCCAGCAGATCATAGATGTTGTGGATGTTAGGGTGGACTAACTCATAGCCCTGATTCTGGGCCTGGGTGATAGCTGGGTTGGTCAGCCAGCAAGCTCTCTCTCATCATTCTTGAAGATGATTTTTCAACTTAGCATATCATCACAGTCAAATTTATCAAACATGACTAGCTGTCAACAGACCTCAATTATCTCTCATTTAAAGGATTCAAAATAGCTCTGTGGAGCACAGCAGGGCTCATACATAAGTTAGGTCCATCCTCCCAGCCAACAGAAACATCTCTTGACAGACAGCCATGGTTTAGGGGTTCATGTGTTTATATGCTCTACCCAGTCTGCAAGCCATTTGAAGGCTATCTTGAAGCACTGGGAAAGAACTCCCTTGTCTCTCACTCCAGGCTCTGCAATAAAAGGAGGCACAGCTGGGCGGTGGTGGCGCACACCTTTAATCCCAGCACTCAGAAGGCAGAGCCAAGCACATCTCTGTGAGTTCAAGGCCAGCCTGGGCTACAGAATGAGTTCCCGGAAAGGCAGCAAAGCTACACAGAGAAACCTTGTCTTGAAAAACCAAAAAAAAAAAAAAAAAAAGAAAAGAAAAAAGAAAACAAATGAGTGGTCTCACCCAAATCCTATCCAAGGTTCAGCAAAGGCACTATGAATTCTTGAAATTTGGGGATAGCAATCATAAAAGAAGTCCCCAAGCCTCATCTTTATCTGCAGATGAATCATCACTATTACATCTGACTCTGCAAAATCACCTCTTCCTCTGTTACATGTGAAGGAGACCGGTGTATGGTTGGATATTCCTAGGACCCACACATCCTCTAATAACTTACTGTCTGAGGCTGTTAGAAGCGTAGGAAGGACCTCTACTTACGTTCGCCTTTGGGGTTCTTTGTTGCATTGCTCTGGCCCAAAGACCCTCACCCTTCACTGCATAATACTAACACCTAGAGAACCTGAAATAATCTACAGAGACCTAGGCGCCCAGGGACAGACAGAACCTGTTTCAATCAGTATTGTGCATCCATATGTCCACACTTGTTTTAAAGTTCTCTGTGCAATTGTAATATGCAGCCATGATGAGAACCGTCACACTAGTCCCAGGAGTTTGACCCTGTCTTTGAGAAGCTTTGGAAGAGTGAGCTTGGCCCTCCAGACTATCCTTCAGGGACCTTTGCAGCCATCCAAAATGAAGCTGGATCTAGGCTTGGATGCTTTAATCATGTGTGGTCTTCATGTTCTCTGATAAAAACATACACTTTGCTCACATGTAATTCTCTTTGTCTATTTCCTGCCCTGCCATCTTGCTCCTTAATTTCTAAGATTCTGGCCCAAACTAACCAGCATTCCTAATCCAGTCTCTTCTTAAGAAAAAAAAAAATTAAAACAGGGGAAGTGAGTTTTTAGGAAAGTAAATTTTAAAAAGCAGTGGAATCAGGAAGCTGGCAGAGCTGTATTGATGAAGGCAGGTAGACCTCAATGTTAGACTTCACACTCAGGAGTGTCCTTCCACCCCCACAATCTCTTGCTCTAAAGAGTCAGGTGTTCCGTGTGACCATGTGACTTTCTGATCATGGCACACCCAGTGCTAAGTGGGGCAGATTGTGTCTTTCACAAATTTTGCTGCATGTAACCCAATCATCCTCTACTTGTGTTCGGTGAAGGAAATATTAGCAGAGAAAAGAATGAGATCTCACAACTGCCTTCCCTCTTGAAGATGTGCCTAACCTGTGAGTTGCATGCACCCCAGGATTAGCTACAAATGCGGCCCAACATATCTGTAGACCACCACAACACGATGTTACCATGTCAAATGGTTGGATACCTCAAGGCTACTGTGGGCCTGTGGGCAGCAGGGCTAGCCTGCATGTGACTGTCCTCACGACACTTGTTGAGGCTTACTCTCTACCTTGTTTTAATTAGCTATCCAACAGGAAACAGCCTATTGACTGTTGCCTATAGGATTCCACTGAGAGGCATTTTAGCACTTCAGAAATCCACTTAAGAGTGTGAGGATTTCTCCCTGAGTTTTGCCAACTGTGTGCCTGAAGTCTGCTCTTAGCATGCTCCATTTCAAGCATCCTCACTGAGTTAGTTCCTATTATCACCATGTAATTAGAGAACAAAACTATAAAGCGATATTTAACATGCCTTGTTTAGTAAACCCCTGTAATAAATTGCCTCATTGTTCCTCAGCCTGTTAAATCACATCCCTACAAACATAGACAAAAGACGCATGCTGCAACTGAATGGTTAGGTGCTGAATCCCAGGTGTTACCACTGTTCCAAGCCCTAAAGGGGCTTATGCATCTCTTGGAACTATCATTAAACTTGATTCTTACTGTGTTCGTTTTTATTTGGCAAATGGCACCTAACCTGGGTAGAACATTTTGTGTTTATTGCTTTGGGCTTCTACTGTCTGTGTGTTGGTCAGCTTTCTATCTCATAATGAAATAACTAAGATAATTAATTAACTTATAAAGAGAAAAGGTTTGCTTTGGCTCAGAGTTTAAGCTTCTTGTCCAAGATCCAGTGGATCACTTGCTCTGGGCCTCTGGTGGGTGTGCATGTGACATTGGCTAGGAACATGTACTGGAGCCACCTGCTTACTTGATAGACAGGAAGCAGAACAGAAAGAAAATCCACAAAGTCCCACAGTCTCCTTTAAAAGCAACCTCCAATGACCTAAAAACCTCCCGCAAAGCCTGCCTCCTAATGATTCTACCAGCCCTCAATAGTACTACCCTGGAGACCAAGCCTGTATCCTATGGACCCATAGCCAAACCTCAGCAACCTTCAAAACTCAAAGATCTACCTGCATCTCCACTTCCCCTGGAGACGTCATTTCAAATACAGGTGTAGAGTCTAGGCGGAAACACCTATTTGAGGTATGTTGCTTCTGTTTTTGCAGGACACTCCCAGAGCCTTGGAATATTATGACAGAATGGCATGTCTAACAACATCCTTAAGACTGAGTACATGAAGGGAATGAGACGAAGTCCACCTAAGAGAAAAGAGCAAGAGCTGGCCATTCAGAGCACAAGGCAGCCACCATAAGTGATTATGTTTGTCAGAAACCCAAACTAGGGAAAGGCAAGTTCTCTAGAGGGAGTAGAAGTCTCAGGTGGGCCACATGAAAAGTTACTGACATGGAGAAGATGGAGAGGACCAAATGGAAGCCCGATACCCAGTGTTGTTGGTCTAGGTAGTATACTAGGTTTTTTTCTGGTTCATGTGAAGTTGAGAACAGGGACATCATTAAGGAGTCTGGTACATAGGAATGAAGTCCTAATCATTCTTTTGAAACTTGGGATCTGTCGGTTGACCATTGTATATTCAATCCCTCAGTATTTAGTAGAGCTTGAGCTATGGACTCATGGGGATCATTTTGGAGGGTCTAGATAACAAAGGCAGAATTGAGGTACACACAGAGATCATGCTATCCTCAAACTGGACTGGGCACCTGGCTCAGAGTTGTTTTCTCTAGGAAGACTCAATGGAAATGAACTTGATCCATTTCTCCAAATGCATTCTTTAGGCTACTTGAGTCAGGATCACCCTAGAACCATTGTTCTCCAAACTCTGCTCCAGGACCCTAGGGCCACATATTCTAAGTGACCCATTGGATTCTCTGTTATTTCTGAAAAGTGACTGTTGTTTTTATAAGTCACACGCCATTTTGACATGGCCTGAGTTGGAGGACACGAGGAGACATAGAGGACTAGCAGAACCTTAAGTGCATGACTAAAAGGGAATCAGGGGCTGCGGGGAAGTCTCTGGGTGGTTCAAGCACGTCCATGATCTAGTCATCCCACAGCTGAGCACCCACTGAGGGCATGGTGGTGAGGAGTGGATACTCTCCTACTGTCATCATGGAGAACACCTGGGCAGTGAGTCACAGTGCCATAGGGACATCGGAAAGGACTTAAACATGGCCCTAGGATTCAAGAGTTGGAAATCCAGGACATACCAGCCGCCAACAAAACCTGGAGGAGAATTCTCAGACAGGTCAAGGAACTGGGGAGATGGATCCATGGGCAAAGCACTTGCTGTACAAGCATGGAGGCTTGAGTTTAAATCTCCAGCCCCCATGTAAAAAGTCCAGAATGGCCACCCTCCCACACCTATAACCCCAATGCTGTGTGGGGACGGGACTGCATGGGAGGGTAGGAGGTAGTCATGCTGTCTCCTCCTGGACTGTGTCAAATCCAGGGCTTTCCATTTTAACATGTGTGTATAAAAGGGTTGTGGTTTAGCTGATAACAACAGACTAAAAGGGGAGGGGGAAGCTATTGTCTTGGTTTTTGTTCTGTTTGCTGTGATAAAATACTCTGGTAAAAGCAACTTAAAAGAGAAAGGATTTACTCTGGGTCACAGTCCTGTCCGGCTTCCTTACTCCACTTCTGCAGTTTATTTATACAGTAGAGGGAATGGTACCACCCACGGTGTGGGGTCTTCCCGTCACAATCAACACAGTCAAGATATTCCTCCGAGGGCTCTTCCCCGAGGTGATACTAGATTCTATCAAACTGACAATTAACACTATCATACCTATTATATAAACACTTGGTTCAACTGAGTAAAATCCTATTATGGTTATTTTTAAACTAAATAACTATAGCATAGCACTAAATACATGTGGAAATTTTATATATATATATATATATATATATATATATATATAAATCGTATTTGCATGACACAAAATGCTGGTTTTCATGTGCCCTACCTTCAGATTTCATTCTTCAGATAATAGGATGTAATTGAGGCCTTGCTCACAGTGAAAGGGAGCATGATTTGGAGCAGGCTGTTCAGAGACAAGAGAATTATTTGCTTGCCCAGAATGTGGGTTTCTGGATGCTTAGAGAAATGAATCAAGCCTCTACCTTATAAAAATTCTGATGGTGACCAAGGCCTTTCTGAGTTCCCAGCAAGCCTACCTTTGGTATTCTATTTAAATTTCTACTTAGCTAGAAGCAAAATACAGTGCTATGTTTTCCATACTGAAACAAAGGATTTCTCCCTACAAAGTAAGGAAAGCCTCACACATTATTGTCAGCCCAACACTGAGCTGTGTTCTCCAGCAGAAGAGAGAAGCAACATTATTCATGCCATTTAGAACTAAACCAAGCCATCGATTGATTGGTCTGCCTCTCAGGCTGCTGATCCCGTTCCAAAGATGCATTAGGTCTCGTTACCAGAAATGGGGAGGATTTGTTGAGATTGTTTTACTACAAGTCTCCAGAAAAAAAGAACTGAAGCCTAAATCAAATATGAAATAAGATCAGAGAACCTCCTAAGGGCACCTCGTAAAGTTGTACTTGTAACTACTCATGTTTAATGTATCCCTTTAAACACTTTAATGAAATGGTTGAAAGAGCTGACGGAACATCATGTGTTTCTAAGAGCCAGATAACCCTGGATTCTAACTCCTGCTCTTCCACTTACTGACTTTGTATTCCTGGGTGTTCTCATCCATAAAAGGAGAAGCGACCATCAACTTGTCTGGTGATACCATTGAGAAAATTAAACAGAATGAAGTATATGGCAATACGGTAGACCATTCACTAGGCCCCCTAAGACATGGACTGTGTCTGCCTTGCTCATCCTATACACAGCACTTGATATGTACCTGGGAAACATTTGCTAGGCAGATAGATTAGTGAATGCTAGGCAACCTGACACCATTCTCTTGTGTTCTTTAATGTCTTCATGGCTTTATGGCATCCCCTCCCGTCGATACAGTTTCCTCAACCATTCACCTGTGCATCTCTAGGTGTTTGGTGTTGCTTCCTAGCTGTCAGTCTGGAGTGCTTAGTGTGGGGTACAGAGTGGGAGGAGATGGGTCCCCGGCATCAGACACCAAATCTGTAGACAACATGAAGACAGAGGACATGTATTTGAGTTCATCCTCTAATCTCAAGAAAAGTCAGAACTTAGAAATGAAACAAACCCCTGTTTCAAATTCTTTATATCAGCTCCAAAGAGGCTGAAGCTTGGAGATTTGAAGCAATAATGAAGTATGAGTGTTTGAACAGAATCCAGGTCTTAATTCCTGTCCAGACTGTTTTTTTTTTCGATAGACCAGGATTCCTTTGGTGTGTGTGCGTGTGTGTGTGTGTGTGTGTGTGTGTGTGTGTGTGTGTGTGTGTGTGTGCAGGGTGTGCGTCCACGCGCCTGTGTGTGAACACATGCAGCAAGTATGTTGTACTTTAGCTAATGATGCTGATCCACCTGTATCCAACTCGGATGGTTTAGACTCATGCTACCAGGCCTCTCACTTCTCGGGTGAGGTTGTAAGACTGGAAGAACTTTATGGACCATTTTGGTTCCTCCTCCTACTGGTGGACCTTGAATCAAAGTACGTGAGATAAACTCATGCTGTCACTGGCAAAAGACTATCAGAAATGCTAGTACAACACACACACACACCCCAACTCACACGCTCTATCTCACACATCACATCCCACTCCATCTCTCACATTAGACTACATTCCATCTCACCAAACTCCACCTCACACACCACCCTACATACCACCTCACACACTACCTCAGAT
>CABHPQ010002233.1:28822-62079 GCA_902168405.1 Peromyscus aztecus | reverse complement strand
ACTTCCTGTCAAGGCTGACAACCCAAGTTCTAAGAATGGAGTTTTGTAAGTTAGCCTTTGACCTACACACACACACACACACACACACACACACACACACACACACGCACATGCACGCACGCACGCACTCACACATCAATTGATCCATCAGTCAATCAATCAACAAATCAATTTACTAAAAAAAGATGGTTTTTTTTAATGTCAAGAAACAACCAGGTGTGGAAGCACACACCTGTAATCCCAGCAGAGGAAGAGGACTGTTTTTAAATTCCAGGCCAAAGGAAAAATATATCCGGAAACAAAATGACATTTTGTGAGCACCTACTATGTGCTACACACTGTACTAGAAGGCTTTGTCTGCTGTGATTTTGTTCTTGTTTTTTCTAGGCTCTTCTGTTGTTGCTGTGCCTGTTTCTTGCTTTTCTCTTTTTCTAAAACCCATACAGTTTCATTTAATCATTACTAGATAGGGTTCAGATGCCACAGGCACGTCCTTCGGTTCTTCTTTCATCTCACGAGATAAATTGTGAGGCTAGTGATCGATCACGGCATCACCGAGGTGTTGCTCTTCAAAAGAATCTCACATACTATATTTTAGGACAGCCCTTCCTTGGTTCTCACGTACAGAAGCTGAGTGGTCTTGCCAGACACAAGAATATATTATGCTTTGGCTCATAACAGCTCAGTACGATACTAAATTTGCAAAGCATGGTAATAGAATGCTGAATAAATGGAAGACATTTTCATAATTGTACTTGAAGCTCTGTAAGGTATTTTTTTCACTGAATATCCACACGAAATGCCATTGGTCCGTGATCTGGAGATGCTACTTATTACAGGCATTTTACAAGCTAATTTTGGACGCATCTAGTACTTTAGCAAATTTTCAGTTTTCAAAAATAGGAATTCTCTCCAGAATGGAGTGGCAGTTTCCCCCCAAAAGGCATGAATGATCAGACTCATTTTGTTGAAATATTTCAATAAGCTGAATTTAACCTTACTAGTTTTCATTATCCTCTTCTTATGGCCCCCCATTTCTAGTTCTGCCTTCATCCCCAATTTCCAAATTGTTTTTGGCACTTTTACACATCTTTTTTTTATAATAATGATGAATTTAGTCTGTCTCTGTACTGCAGGGAAGTTGAGAAAGACCTTCAGATTGGAATAAATCATTGTTAGCAACCTAAAGGCATTTCAATGGTGCTACGATACACATATCTGTCCTTTGTTCAATAAGAACACTCTAAAGAAATCTACTCATCCAGAAGTCATCATGAAAAGTGTTCAGAAAAAACTTTGTTGTCAGTTTTAAGGGTGTAAGTCTAAATTGCTTGTGAAGTGTCCAGCATGGTAATATATGCCTATAATCTCAGAACAGAAGAAAGTGAAGCAGGAAGATTGTAATTTGGAGGCTAGTCTGGGACTTGGTCTCAAAAAACATCTTAGAAGTCATGGTTATTGGAGGAGAATCTACAACCACTAATTTACTAAACCAGCATAATCCCTAACAACAATCTATAAACAAAATTGTCCTTATGTCACAGATATGTGCAGTCCTCACCCCCACTTCAAGGAAAGTTCTCATTGCCACAGACAGAGACCACCACAGAAAAACACAACCAATCAAAATGCAGAGCTGTGGAGCCCAGTCCCAGTGGCCACAACCACAAACACTCCCGTACCTACGGTACGGGGAACGTGGCCAGAAGAGGGGTGTAACAAGTGTAACAGCCAGAGGATCAGGGAGATTGCTGTGAGATTGTGTCTCTTAGTAGTATCAGAAGCTATCACCATAAACTCTCCCCCCCAACATGACCACCCAAGTATGAACTCAACAAGGATGACACCAGGGAACATGCCACACGGGATGACGGAAGCCCACAAGGCCTCAACCATACGAAAAGAACCACAGCCCACTGAGGAGGAGAGCTGAGATTGGGAGAACTGGCCTTCCCCACAGAAGAGCACATCAACCGGTAATCCTCAGCCCAACAGTCAACTCTAAACACATACGTACAGGTAGCATTATATGGACCAGACGGGTTATATTTCTATATATTAGGGAGGACAGAACCACTGTATTTAAATTATAATCTCAAAATTTTTAAAGGGGCTGGCGGGAGATGCTGCTTATGTTATAGGTCTGTGGTAGAACTCCGGCCTAACATGTGCAATGTTCTGGATTTAATTGTAAGGACACACACATATGAAGAGAGAAGAGTCAAAAAGTAATAAATACCAAACTGTAGAAAGACCTGTCCAATGTAACCCTAAAATCAAGAAATATGAGTCTGACTATCTCTTCTATAAAACATCAACATTATTTGTGTTTTTTTAATCAAGGTTTTCTTCAAAAATATTAGCTATCTCCCCTGCACATGTATGCCTAACAGTATCCAGACCTTTGAATTAAATTGTGTATTCCTAGGTAATAGAGATTGTATTTGGTTGATTCACTATACACTGTAGAAAATAACGCCATGTCTTTATAGGTTTGTTTGTTTGGTTGGCTTTTGTTTTATTTTGGTTTGGTTTGGTTTGGGTTTTTCAAGACAGGGTTTCTCTGTATAACAGAACTGGCTGTCCTGAAACTAGCTCTGTAGACCAGGCTGGCCTTGAACTCACAGAGATCCACCTGCCTCTGCCTCCCGAGTGGTGGGATTAAAGGCATGCACCACTACTGCCAGGCACAGGTTTTTAATATACATCAAGTATACAGGTATTTTCTAAACACAAATGAATCTTTGTGTGTATGCGTATATAGTGTGAAAGCTTTTGACAGAGAGCTTGTTTCAAGTAAGAAGCTGTAACTTGAATTATTACTATTCTAATTACAATAGTAAAAAGTAATTTAAAAAATTTATGTTATATTTCATTTTACTATATTTTATTTTTTAATACATTTAATATATTATATAACATTATATTTGCATGTTTATTGTTACATTTTATTATAATAGTAAAAATAATAGTGTTTTAATTATTACTATTCCTGTTTTTCCCTTTTATTGAAAACAGGTTCTTTTCTCATATCCTGGTTACAGTTTCCCCTCCCAGTTCCTCCCCATCCCACCCCTCCCCTCTGGATCCACTTCCTTTCTGTCTCTCACTAGAAAAGAACAGGCTTCCAAGAGACAGCCACCAGCATCTTAAATAACCTATCATTTCTACCCTATACCCACAAATGGTGAATGTCAGGCCCTGTAAAAGTACAGCGTCATTACATCTGGGTTTCATTCTGTATTCGAATTTTCCTTCCTCCCAGAATCCATGTCTCAAATGATACCAACGCTGGTGCAAGCATGCACAGCTGGTGCTCAGCATCCTAAGATGTGCCCTTCCCTTTCATGAGTGACATTTGTTGAATCTAGTCAGTTGCAAAAAAAATATTCCACGGGAAAATGGCAAATTGACAGTGGTACGTTCAAGGTCGTATTTGGGGATGATGACAATGTAAGGTTTCATATAGTGAATTCGAAATTATCCCCTTCAGCTCTTTAGCACGAACCTTATTTCTGGGAGTTCACGTGCATCCTGAAAATCTGTCATCTAATGAGTAACGGGATTCTTAAAGATGTCCCCAAAATGACCACAACTTACTCAGAGGGATCGCCTAAAAATAAGCATTTCAGATGCTACAATTTGGCCAGCCAAGCACACTGAGATGACTGTAGTGCTGAAGAATGCCTGCATCCATCCACAGTCTAACTATAGAGATTACTCTGCTACAACCCATAATATGCGCATCTGTGGATAAACTATGGGAACAGGGGTCATGTTGTCTTTCGAACTTGAACCCACACCACACAGTTTACCATCTGCCAAAACAAGAGCTGTCTAACACTATCGGTAAAGAAAGAGGCCCAATAACACAATAGCATACCCTTGGCTTTTATGTTTTACAAACAGTCAACTTGTCTATACTTCCTGATGAAAAAAAAATTGTCAAATATGTAAATTAACCCTTGATTTGTAACAGAAAGGGTTACCAAAACAAAACATTTTAATGACCTATTATGAGAATGAGAGCTTATGACCTTGAGACTTATTGGGACTCCATATCCTCAGAAGAAATAAATTTCTTGCTTATTCTCTGCACCGAAAGAGTTAATTCAAAGGACAATGTTTTCCCGGAATCTTACATGTCAGTAAAACTAAGATCAAATATGCTTTCATTCCTACTCTTCATTTGTACCCAGGATTGCAAAAAGTTTAAGCTCCAGATGAAAGAGAATAGATAAGTATTTTTGCAGCATAAAAATAAACTGCCTATTAAGCAGAACTCTTAAGTGGTATAAAGTTTCTATGAGCTGGTATATATGTTACATCTGAGTTAAAGACCATCCTTCATTTCCCCCCAAATCTGGTTTTCAACCTGCTGTTCCAAGGCCATAAACTCTCAGAAGGAAGCTCTCTGTAATTTGATATGGAATTTGATGCTTTAGAGGCCCATGGCAGGAAGGATGGAGAGGGGTTTTTCTCAAATCCACAACTCCTACAGAGAGAAGGAAGCTCGTTATCTGCATCTTGGATTGGTACATTTCACAAGCCAGAAGAAAAAAAAAAGCGTAAGTTTCGTGAATTCCAATTACCCCCTTTGGGCGAGGTGTTCTAAATGCCTTCCAGAATTGTTTGTGAAATGCCGATGGGTAAAGGAAAAAGAAAAGTTGAGAATATCCAAAATGCTGGAGGAAGACAAATAGTGGGTTATCAGAGGCTAGATTAGCCTAGCTTTTCACGAGACAATCCTTCAAGCTTTCCCAAGAACTAAAAAGCTTCTAGGGAGGAGAAACAATAGATCGGAACAGCAGGAGTGTATGGGAAGGATGCCAAGGAGCAAGAGTCGCTAACAGAGAGTGGTAATTTGGAATGAATTGCTGTTTTGTGCTGTGAAGCACCAGAACACAGCTGGCGCACTGGCTAACCTGAGGATTTGTGGTGACTGCATTGAAATGGTAATGAAGTTTTTATTTTATGATTGCAGATGTTTGTGGATTATTGTTATTAAGCTTATTAGTGGAACAGTACAAATATGAGATTCTTATTTCCTTGGTCTCTCATTTATGGGAGCTTTGTTAAAGTCTTTGTAACCCAAGTCAGGAGAACAACAGGCATGCAACAACCAAAATGTGCCGCGGCATCGTCCAATTGCGCTCGAGCACGCATGTGCATGTGCGTGCACTTTACATGTGCACGCTCTTTTACATTGGAGGCAAATTCGAAAGGTCCATTGATGAGCGTGCTTTAGGCAATACTGGCAATTAATCTATAGCCAAGTATACTGGTTCTCGGTTGGATTGCCTGGCCAGTTCTTGCCATTTATGAGCTTGGAAGAATTAGTCAGTTGACATCCTTATGTCTCAATTTCTCTTTGTAAGAGCGATGATTAAAAAAAAAATCCTATTTCTTTTATACCATTATCATGAAGATTAAATGGCATGACCTGAATAGAGCTGTTGGAAATTAATGGTAGCTGCTACCCAAAAGGGTCTTTTATGTGAAAGGAACTTAAGTGTTTTTATTCAGAAAGGATTGAGTCAAAGAGATCCGTTTTATTCAGTTCATCATCTTGCAGAGTATTCTGTTTGATCAAATAATTCAAAGAGGGTCCACTTCCGCATTTCATGAAGATAAGTAGTTTCAGCAACGAAGGCAATAATAGTACTCAGTTGTTTCAGTTACACATCCTTGTAACGATTCAGAAGCTGTTAAAGCAGTGGTTCTCAATCTGAGGGTCGCAACCCCACCGGGGTCTCATATCAGATATCCTGCATATCAGATACTTACATTGCAATTCATAACAGCAGCAAAATTACAGTTATGAAGTAGCCACAAAATAATTTTAAGGCGGGGGTGGGGGTCACCACAACATGAGGAACTATGTTAAAGGGTCGCAGATTCAGAAAGGTTGAAATACCACTGTGTTATAGTCTCGTGAAATCTCTCAAGATATTATTACTGGTGAATACTAAGTACTCCAAGAGAAAAAATATATCCCTAATGACTTCACTGCTACGTGGTTTTCTTCCCACTTTGTCATCAAGAGAGAGCAATATGTGGGAAGAGACATGAACCTTCTCCACGGAACTAAGTCTCTAACTTACCGTAATCATTCCCTTGGGTTAGAAAAATGGACCCCTCCCCCAAATATCCCACATGTAAAGTCATTACCATTCCCATCTTGAACATGGAAATGATGACCAGCTGACCAATTACATGAAGTCCCTTTCATACTGGCTGCTTGGCAGTTCTTACCATTTTGGTGATGGGGATGACTCAGAAGCAATTTGGAACCCCAATGTGATTCACTGTCAAATATGTTCAGCATCTAGCCATAAGTTCAAAAGATGAAATCTTAATAAAAAATTAAGTAGATGTGCTCTCCATTATTTTCTAACAAAACAATACCTTAAAATAAACCTATGAACAGAAGTAATGGGCAGTAATCGACGAAGAATTTTAAGATTCCATTTTAGGGTCAGGGGATGGTTTAGTGATAAAGAGCTTCTAATGCAATCATGAAGACTTGAATTCAGATCCCCAGAAGCCACATAAAAACCAAGCCGAGCCGCCTATGCCTGTCATCACAATGCTGAGGGGGCTGAGACAGGAGGATCCCTGATGGGAACTGGCCAATCTAGCCAAATCATCATGTTCCAGGTTAAGTGAGAGACTATTTCAAAAATAAGCAGGTAGCCATTAAGAAAGACACCTGATACTGACCTCTGGGCTCCACACACACTCATGAACATATACGCATTCACGTCTGCACACACACAAACAATAGACATACAACACATACGCCCATACAAGAATTCATCTTAAGTAGTATATTAATTGACAGTATGAGTCACAGGCTCACTTCAGTATGTTGATAGCGTATTTCATTAACTTAAAGACATTGGAAACAATTTAAAAAAAAAACACAGTACATTATAAAAGCACGAGTTTGGGATGAGAGGAATGTCAGAGAATTGGAAAGCAGTTGAGTTCCCATGTATGTGGGTCTTTCCGAAGAACAGTTTCCAATGGCAATTGCATTCCATCTTAAACCAGCATGCATCAATACCATAGACTGCCATTAAGAAGGCTTTAATACAAAACGCAGAGTATTCAGAACTTATGTTTTGTATTTCTATCATCTTAACTTAATTATTTAGGATTTTAAACACTTCTAAATTCAAACATGATTCACTTAAGATAAGCTCAGTTCTCCAGTGAAGATTTTTCCACAGTGAAATTTATAGCTGAGAGTAGGATGCAGACCTAGAGCTGCCAAGGACCACCACATGGAGAAAGACTGTGAAGATGAAGCCAGCCCAGGGGAAAGCTGAGCCAAGAGATGGAGAGAGACAAACAGTGGTGACATCATTGGAGACCTCTGGACTCAACAAAGCCTGGGCTTTATGGCTCTCTGAGCCAGTAAGTTCCCTTTATGCCTGTCTGAGCTATCACTTCAAAGCCAAGAGGGGCTGGAGAGATACATCAGTGATAAAGCATGTGTTTTATGTATCTGAGGCCCTGGGTTTGACTCTAGCACTGTGTGCGTGAGTGTGTGTGTGCATGTGCGTGTGTGTGTGTGTGTGTGTGTGTGTGTGTGTGTGTGTGTGTGTGTGAGAGAGAGAGAGAGAGAGAGAGAGAGAGAGAGAGAGAGAGAGAGAGAGAGAGAGAGAAGGGAGTGGGGAAACGGATGGACAGACAGAGACAGACATTTAATGCAAGGACTGTGGTCAGAAATTTCCGTGGATAAAACTGCCTATCTCAAGACTCACAATTACAGTAGTAGTTTAGAGATGTGAGGTGGGGGGAAATACTTGAAGAAACCTCTTTGTCTTTACTGAGTGTCTTGCCGGTTACAAACTTCGCTGATGGTAGGCCCTTATTTCACTCAACAGTTAGGCTCATAAATTCCTCTGAGCACACTTGAGGATCAAATCCTCATTAGGGCACGTGTTAAAAGTGTCCAAAGATGTGTAGAGCCTCCCTGCTTGACCTCAGCAGGGCTCCAGAGGAGAGAAGCCATTGAGTGAGTGACACTGTCATAAGGCAGCCTTTTGGTAGATGAGACGTCTAAACCCAGAAGGAGCTAAGGTTCTCCAGCCTCTACCTCCTCATTTCCCCACAGCACAGGACAGGGACGTTGGCCACCTCTACGAGTAATTTTAATGAAAATGATGAAGTGTTCCCTGTAGCCTATGAGTCCTTCCTCCTACTACGCTCCAACATTTCAGTGGTTTTTCCTGAGTTCATTCCACTGTTTGTTTGAGCTGCTGAAACAAAATATCCTCAACTAGATTACTTATGGACAATGGAGATACATTTTAAACAGTTCGGGAGACCAGGAAATCCCAAGGCCTAGGCACTCCTTGGTACAGTGTCTGATTGGGGTTGCTCTGTACTTCTGAGCTGAGGCCTCGAGTGTCCTATATTCTGAAGAAGAATGTTGAGCAAGCAGAAGAGCTCAAGAGCGAAAGAGCCTACATCATTCCCTCTAACGCTTCTGTTATCCACGACAGGAGGCTTAACTTTTTTGGTTGGTTTGGTTTTGGTTTTGGCTGTTTGAGACATGATTTCTTTGTGTAGCCCTAACTGTCCTGGAACTAGCTCTATAGACCAGGCTGACTATGAACTCACAGAGATCTGCTTGCTTCTGCCTTGTGAGTGCTAGGAGAAAAGGTGTGCACCACCACCATCCAACTTAACTCTTATTGTTGTATCGGAGAATAAAGTTCAACATGAAGGGACACAAGCGTTCAAACAGGAGCATTCTCCTGCTCATAATCTCCACCCCCTGGACTATTATGACACATTGTAATCATATAATGCTTGAAGCATCTCTGTGCAGTGTGTCTGGGAATTTTACTTTTCGGGCCCAAATCACATTATTCAACCCAATGCTAGCAATCACTGGCTTCTGAGGTAAGTTTTAGGACCCTTACTCATGTACTTCTGTTTTGCTCGTCCCAAAATATTTATTGCACGAACATGATTTTTGGGAGCTGTACAGTCTCCTCTTGTCATATGGCCTAAGTTAAGAGCCTCTGTATCACCAAAAAACGTAGATTTCTGGACTCTATTACAAAATTCTCAGTCAGGGTCTGAATTGGAGGCTCATCTTAGGCCAGCATGTGAGCTTGGGGTCCAGGCCCACTTCCAAAGGATTTTAATAATGAACCTCATTAGAGAATAATTGCTTTGAACTATGTTGTGAAGTGCAGAATGTGCTCAGGAGTCAAGGCTGTAGCTTCCAACGATTTCAGTCCCCAGTCCTCAGTCTCCCTGACCCTCATCTTCTCCCTGCTTCCTTCCTTAGTGTAGGGAGAATCCAGGAAAGAGAACCACTTGCTGAGTTCCCAGTGCACAGCAAAACTGAGCTTTGTAATTTCCATATCCAGTTTTTGGTCTTGAAACATGTGTTAACTCTGCAAGAGAAAAGTGGAGAATCTTATTTATAGATTGGACAACTGAGGTTCACGGGAGTTAAAGGTGTTCTCAGTTGCTCGTTAGTGAGCTAGATTCCAATCATGATGCGTTTGATTTCAAACCCAGGGATTTTTTGGCACAATGTACTCCATGGTTCCTTCAAGACCAGATTATCCCTAGCTGTGTGGATTAAATGTTGACAAGTTCTGGAAGCACCACACCCTTGCTAAGCAATCTGTGAGTGGCTTAGCTAGCAGACTAGGTATAAAGAAGAGCAGGAAATATGACAGATTTATAGCCTATTAGGAAAAAGCCCAATGGACCTTTGGATAGAAATCTTTAATACCATGTCATCCTCACAAAAGTATCAAAAATCTTCTGTATTTTTCATTTCCTGGTCTCACAACCTCAGAAATTGTTTTCAAAGAAATGATGCTTGAGTAAATAAGTGATATGCAATTTACATGATTTTTGGATTTTAAGAGGGAGGAATTAAAATATTTTTTGTTTGTTTTACTCAACAAGAGCAACAAGACTAATCATTTGTGCAATTTGAGCTTGCAAAGGGCTCTTCATGAATTCAATCATTTGGCCTTTCCTTAGAAGGTATATTCATGTTAAGTATTTTAACGCACTGATTAGAAAGGCATCATAAATAAATGTCTCCTTCCTTCAGTGAAACAGAAACACAAGTATAACTCCAAAGATTATTCTCACTCAAGAACTTTATGTAGCTTATTCTTTGGTGGTGTTTCATAAATACTAACTTCCTGTTGACTATGAGGAATAGAAAGACTATCTAGTGTGTACAATGGAACTGAGAGTCACAGGACCTGTGTTCTACTTGTACTTCTGTGGGTGAGAACTTTATGTTTTCTGGTGTGAGATGTAGAAACAACCCAGGGATTCACATCTGGGAAGATAAAGTTATTTCAGATGCATCTGAGTAAATTAATATATGCAATATGAGTATACAAATACTGAGTCAGGATGGATCAATAGGCCATCAAGGTGATCCAAGTTTGCTGTGCCTCCCAGAACTTGGGGATACAGTTGCTCGTTCATAAATGTATCTTCATGGCCACAATCACGTGGCTAATCCCACTAATTCGGCAATAAAAGAGTTATTAGATGCCAGACAGTGACTGGCACTTCTCTGTGCTCAGTAAGTTCTAGCTGAAGGATGAATAAGAACATAAGCTTTAGGAAAGAGGCAGCTGTGTGTTGGGGGATGTGTAGTTTCCGATGCTTACGGAACTCAGGAGATATGTGCCACTGGGTCTTCGACTTTCTTCAAATCTGAGAACTAATTTTTTTTCACTCTTCCTTTACTCTCCCCCTTTTCCTCACTCCCCTTCCCTTTTCCTTTTCTCTCCCTGTTTTGTTCTTTTGAGACAGGGTTTCTCCGTGTAGTTTTGGTGCCTGTCCTGGATCTCTGTCTGTAGACCAGGCTGCTCTTGAGCTCACAGAAATCCGCCTGGCTTTGCCTCCAGAGTGCTGGGATTAAAGGCATGTGCCACCACCGCCTGGCCCCGCCCCTTTGGTCTTTTCTTCCTTTTCTTTCCACTAGAATTTCCCGAGTCCCTACATGTTTATCCTAAAGATCCAATAGCAGATACCCAGTGTTCCTGAATTTAAACACACTGAGAAGCTACAGACAGACCTATAAAGAGACGGAATCACTGATTTCCAAAATAAGCACAGTAAAAAGAATTCAGCAAGTTTCAATAATAGTTAAAAATAAGAAAATTTATTCTGAATTTTAAGTTATACATGTTAAAATGAAATTAATAAAAACTTGCTGAAATAATTTAATACTTAAGGCTTGATTTTTTTAAAAAAAAGTTAGCATGTATCAGGTCTATGATATATATTTGATTTTCAGATACTTTGTTACTAAATATTACAAAATAAAATTTTATTATTTTGAGAACTGCACAGAGGGTCCAGACCATAAAATGTTTACCACACAAGCATAAAGACTCGAGTTCAGCCCTTTTTGGTCTACACTTTACTCTCTTAGCCCAGGCTGCCCCTCTTGGTCAGCAGTTCCTCTCCCCTCTCCCCTCCCCCTTCCTCCCTCTTCTCACATGGCCCGCTCCAAGTCATGGTCACTCTGGACTCTTCCAAATGTCTCTGTCTCTGCCTATGCTCTCCCTTTTATCTACAATAAACCTTCTCCTCCACCAAAAAAATAAAATAAAATAAAAAAGACGTGTTCAGATCCTCTCGTTGCACCCACATAAAAAGCCAGGGACCCACGCAACCCAAGTCAGAAGCTCATTTATTAATAAAAGGGGGACCTGTAGGGCCCTGGCCCCCGTTTTGGGTAACTGCTGCCTTGCTTGCACACCTTGACCTTGAGATCCTCCCTATGCCAATTCCCTGCCAAGTTCCACCCTCCTGAATGCTTAAGGGAAGTTCCTTGTCTGTGTATCCTGAATAATGGGCATTAACAGATTAGAAGCAAGATTGTAAAATATCAGTAGCGAACTTCTGCCCTCCGGGGTCCTCCCATTGTGCTGTAAGCCTGTATTTAAGACTCCTCCCCCCTTTAATAAATGACATTCCGCAATTAAAATTAATATATATATATATATATATAAAATTGAATGAATACTGCGAATGTAATCTATGAATACTACAAATGTGATTAATATCATGAGTGTAATTAATGAATATCATGAGTGTAATTTAAAAAATAAATAAATAAATAAATTAAAAAAAAAAAAGCCAGGGACCTAACATGTGGCTGTGATCTCAGTGCTGGGGGTGATGGGGTAGGTGTAGAAAGGAAGATTCCTCACCTTGCTATTGCTAGCTAGCAAGTCTACCCAACTGGTGAACTCTGAGTTCAGTGAGAGACACTGTTCCAAAAAAACTAGGTGGAGCAGTGGTTAAGGAAGACCCCTGATGTTGACTTGTAGCTTCTGTATATATGTGTGTGCATGATCACATGCACACACACATACGCACACACAAATATGTATACACACAAAAATTATCATTTTAAATATTGCATTCTTTATATCACATCATTTACATAAATATTAAATAATTCAAATATTCAATTAATTGATTGTACTCTTACTCTAAAAATACACACTACTCATGGTTCACTATGCTTCTGTTATGTCTACAGATGATTTTTCTCACAGTCATGTATTCAGTATTTATTCAGCAACCCCCAACCTTCCAGGTACCATGTCTGCAATGAAAACTGTAGACACAGTTCCAATCCCTGTAAAACTTGAATACTGGTAAGCAGACCCAAACAATATAACATAAACCCTTATCGAAGGGGAGTTTCCTTCAGATAAATGTGCTTTGTAACAAACTTGGCTAAAACACAAATATCCTAGTAAATAAGGCATAACTGCCTGCAATGTTCCAGAGCCACAGTTCTGAGGCTCTGGGTGAGATTTGGCTCAGTTCAAACTCAAGCTCTGCCCCTTTTGGACCTATGACCATCTATAAAAGCAAATTAGTAACCTCCAATTCACAGGCATCTTGTGAAAATTTCATGGCATGTGTATAGGGGGAACCTGGAATGTAGTATGCTCCCAAGTGCAGCAGGTCTCAAGACTGTCTGATTTTATCTTGTAAATCAGAAAATTGAATTGATGGAAGGATAGAAGAGAGGGAGGGAAAGAAGGAGGAAGAAAGAGAGGAAGTGCTGTGGGATGTTCCGTATAGCAAATGTGTTGCTAATAAAACACTGATTGGCCAGTGGCTAGGCAGGAAGTATAGGCGGGACTAACAGAGAGAATTAAAAGAACAGGAAGGCGAAGGGAGTCTCTGCCAGCCACCGCCAGGACAAGTAGCATGTGAAGATGCCGGTAAGCCACGAGCCACGTGGCAAGGTATAGATTTATAGAAACGGATTAATTTAAGATATAAGGACAGTTAGCAAGAAGCCTGCCACGGCCATACAGTTTGTAAGCAATATAAGTCTCTGTGTTTACTTGGTTGGGTCTGAGCGGCTGTGGGACTGGCAGGTGAAAGAGATTTATCCTGACCGTGGGCCAGGCAGGAAAACTCTAGCTACAGGAGGGAAAGAAGGAGGAAGGAAGAGATGAAGGAAGGGATAGAAGGAGAAGAGAGAAAGAGGGAGAAAAGGAGGGAGGGAGGGAGGAAAAGAGAAGGACTTAAGAAGGAAAGAGAATCAAGAAAAGAAAAATCCCTAATGCTCTCAGAATGACTAGTTCTGGTACATGTGTATGTTTTTTATTTCAATAACCACGTGTTAAGATCTTCCAAAATTATAAAATCCACCACTCTTGCTTTTAGAACATTTAGTACCAATCTTCAAAGAACTGCAGCCCTTCCCAGACTCACCAACTGCTGGGCCCTACATTGAAGGGTTCTGTACTTGTCAACATGTGGTCCTATGGGTTTCAGAATGTGTACATACGTGTTTCAGAGTGCAAGGTTCGAAGCCATTCAGTGACCCACTACCCAGATTGTTAGCAAGGCCGGATTGCATTTGTTTTGTGTCTGGTAGGGGTGGAGACAGTACGGTGAGCATGCATGCCACTGTGCCTGTGTGGAGGTCAGAGGACAAAACTATTCTAGAAATTGAACTCTGGTTGGCAGGGTTGGTGACAAATGCCCTTACCCACTGAACTTCTCACCAGTCCCAGGATTATCAACGTGGATTAAGTGACCATGAGCAAAGATGTTGACATAGCAAGAGACAGGAATTGAAAACAGACTCACTCTTAAGGACATATTCTGCTACCAGTTATTGCTTAGAGCTCACAGGCAGTGTTCCATATAAAATGGCTCATTGGACTGTTTTCATTTAAAGACTAATAATCAATTACAAATTATGGTTTCCTGTATTCCGGTGGAGGATTTCCCACAATTTCTAAATAACAGGAACAGCAGCTTCCTTCTCTTTCACTCAATGTCTGAAGAGGAGTCTTCAAAACTGTATGTTACTTGCAAGAATGAGGGAGTCCCTTCAAATTAGAATCAGAGAGTGTCTGCCTTATTTCAAAAGAATCACGGCCTTAGAGTAGCAGTTCTCAACCTGTGGGTCGCCATGCCTCTGGCAGTGGGTTGGGCCTTTTACAGGGGTCACCTAAGACCATCGGAAAGCACAGATATTAATTTAAGATTCATGACAGTAGCAAAATTACGGTTATGAAATAGCAACAAAAATAATTTAGTTGGGGGTCACCACAGCATGAGGAACTGTATTAAGGCGTCCTAGCATTAGGAAGGCTAAGAACCACTGACTTAGAGCTTTTAGCCTGAAGATAGCAGGGTAGTTATCAAGGGAAGATTAGTATCTAGGCAATACTTTCATCATTGCCTGCATTACAGAATTTACTGTTTATTTATATATTTGGCCACATGTTCTTTATTTTTCAATACAATATGTGTGCTTAGTGGAACAAAAGTTCACCAATTATAAAGTTGATCAACATAAGGTTTTTAAAGATGAATCCTAACATTTTCTTCCTATGAGTAAGTACTTAGTAATAAATCTTTAAGATTACATGAGGACCTATTTCCAAACAATGGGATTTCTTTTTCCATTACACATGACTGATACTCCTAGCCAGAGCAACCACATGCCATTGTTTATTCATTTGTGCAAGATTTATATTTCATAGATGTCCAGGGACTCTTTTATCCTTAAATAAACTACTTTTTAAAAGATATATTACATATAAAGAACATAAGTAATCTTTTTCTTTTTTGATCTGGTCTCTCCCCAGCCCACATTTCCTTCATTTAAAAAAAAAAAGTTTAAATAAAAAGTGTCACAGAGAATAGCTGGGATTAGTCAGAGGTTATTCAAAAGAATTTTAAAATGCAGTTATTGTGGCAGCTGGTGGCTGCTTATTTGACATAAAAGTGACCGTTTCACTATGGACATGCTTCTCCCTCATACTCCTAACAACTGTTAGTGAGTGCTTTAGAGGTAAGATTTGTGATTGCTCTCTCGAAGAAGCTTTGATGGTTTGCAGGGTTTTTATTTTTTTTAAATAAATAATTTTTTTTAAATATTCCTGTAAAGGAAGTACAAGTCATGTATCTGTTTTAAACGGCTGCAGAAAAAAAAACAAAGAATATCAAAGGTCAGGTCAAAGTGTCAAACCTAGCCGAGAACACGCGCGCACGTGCGTGCGTGCGTGCGTGCGTGCGTCTGTCTGTCTGTCTGTCTGTGCTTCTCTCTTTTTATTTTTTCTCTGCTGCTGTACCTCTCTGTCTAGATTCACTCTTTCACTAGCTTCATGGATCAGTCCTTGGACAAGCTGTTTCTCCCACCTCTCATCCTCTGCTTCTGAATTAATTCTTTTCCACTGCATCTTCCGAAGCTCTGAGTGCCGCCCCTTGCCTTGAATCTTAGAGCCTGCTCCATATGGCTGGCAAGTATGGATGAATACATTTAGTCCGGGGGCTCAAAATGTTCCCAGCTATGTGGAAAAGGCAGTTGCTGGAGGAAGCCGCAAGCGTGTGCTGGGGAGGTCACATCAATTCTGATCAACAGCCACTGACTTTACCACAACCAAGGCCAACTGTCCGCCCCTCAGCGGCTAAGATCCCACAATGTTAGCGCTGTTGAACACCAGGAAGCTCCAGACACTGCTGAGCCGGGGATAGAATGTAATTGGAAGGCTGTCAAGCTCTGCCTTGTGAGTTTTAAAATACTAAGAGAAGAGAGGGGGGTATGAGGATATTCATTAGAAAGTGAAATATGTTTTAGTGAGTGTGCGGGTTTTTTAATCTATGAAAGTGTGTAAAACAACGTAATCCTACCTAGTCCCATATGTCATTTATTTCTCTTTTCCCTCATCTTGCAGTCAGTTGAATCTAATGTTGTTTATATAAAAATTCAGGCAAGCGGGGACAGGAAGAAAAGCCATACAGTATCATTTTCTCTGGCTCATTCTTATGCTCTCAATTCTGCCCTTTGATATGAAAGCACCGTGGACCACTGACTCATAAATACCCTCTTCCCAAAGCCTCAAACTCTCACTGACATGCGCTGTGGTGGGCAGAGACAGCAGGATCACAGCTGTATCCTGTTCAAACACCCTTGTAGGTTACTTTGCCCTGACTAACAGGGACAGAGACAAAGTACTAGATGCCTGGGTCTGTGGGTTGATAGTTCCCATCTACAAGTTGTCCTTTAATTGGAAAGATATTTTTGCTTCACTAGAGGGAAAAAAAAAATGACTGGCACAGTTGATTGGAGAATATATTAGCATATAATGTCAGTTCTCAATGTGTAAGTAATAATGCAAAAGGGGACAGATGATTAATTCCCAACTTGGTCAGTAACACTTGAATAATCAAAAGTTAGGAGCCAGTCTGAAATTCCCACTGGAAGATGTCAGCCAATTATAACTTCTGCAGTGTTTTCATTCAGACTTGTATGTGTGTCAAACCAGTTGGCAATTTGCCAACATCGAATGGATTTATCCCATTACAGCACCAGGAACCGAGGTGGGCTTCTTGGAGAGCAAAGACACCTGTCTGGTAATATGTAACTATAAGAGATGAACCTCAGCAGAGGAAAAATATTTTATCAGCTCTTGCAAATCGAGGTACCAAGGCTGAAGCTGGATGACTGTTGTCTTATCTCTCTTTCAACAAAGCGAAACTCTTCAGTGCACATTTTGTGAGTCATTGGGCTACCTGGTTCTAGTTCTGAAGGTGCACACTTCAAAATTATTTATAAGAACAAAAAAAAAAAAAAGGAGAAGTTTCTGCTAGCAAAAGTTGGATAAGTGATCAATTTGATATGCTGATGCTGTGGGATGTTCTGTATGACAAATATGTTAATAAATAAAGCACTGATTGGCCAGTAGCCAGAGAGGAAGTATAGGCGGGACTAACAGAGAGGAGAATTGAGGGAACAGGAAGGTGGAGCAGGAGACTGCCTGGAGCCGCCACCAGGACAAGCAAGATGTAAGGTACCAGTAAGCCATGAGCCACGTGGCAAAGTATAGATTAATAAAAATGGGCTAAATATAAAAGTAAGAGCTAGACAATGATAGGCCTGAGCTAATGGCCAAGCAGTTTAAATAATATAAGAGTCTGTGTGTTTATTTTGTAAGTGGGCTCTGGGACTGGCAGGACTTTGTAGCTGGAGACTGGCGGGACTTGGGAGCTGGAGAGAAGCTCTCCAGCAACATGCTGAGATCAATAACTTTTCAGATTTTTAAGTTTTCACTCATTCATTCCTACAAAAAGTCCTCTTGAAATCCAACACTGTTCATGGGGACGGCACTGAGAAGATATTCCCTGTTATTGACATTACAATCATCCTAGAAACTGTAATCATTTAATAGCATTACACTATTTCACTGGTGTGTGAGAAACATACACAGCATATCACTTTAGAGTCATCAGTCAAAATGAGCATCAAGAGAAAAATACCATGAGTATAACAAAGTCCAGACACATATGTGTGTTCATATGTATACACACACACACACACACACACACACACACACAGGGTTTGTTCAATCTAACATGATCTTTTCCTCAGAAATACCTTGAATGTTTATCAAACTCTTGCTAAAATCCACTCGATGTGTGAAATGTCCTGATGAAGGACATTATATACTCACCAATATACCCTTACTTTTGTAAGTGGCCCAATGACTTAGCTCCTCTATACCAATCACCAGATATATACTGCTGTAGGTGGCTTTCACCCTACTGAAGGGGACGGGAACTCAGGAATGTCACTGCTGGTGTTTGTACTTGTCACACATCTGGCATCATGCTATATATCTTATTTATATGATTCATTTTGTCATCTGAACAGTACCTTAAAAAAATTACATCCACTCTCCAGATAAGGAAGCTGAGGCTTAGCCATTTAACCCCTTGTCCACGAGGATAGGGTCAAAGCAGAGCAATCTTTAAAGACATGAGGTTACTCCTGTCACAGACCACACTCTTAGCTGCAATCCTAAGATTTCAATCTCCAACTTACATGCTATATAGCGATGGAGCATTATACTGCACATAAAACATGCTTGAAAGTGGATGGCAATCTTCTTGGCTAATGAGAAGGTGTGATGTTGCCTGTCATGTCCCAGCTTTCTGGGGTTTACAACCTGTGTCTTAGGGAGAGTGAGCACGTCCATATACCTATCAGGTCATTCAAGCTGTGGCCATTTAGACGAGCAGAGGTCGCTGAACCACGTGGCCCTTTTCAACAGCCCTGTGTCCCCGAGAGTCTCCATGTTCTCTTCCCAGGGTCCCACACCTCAACTCAATCCAGAAAAAGGTAGCCTGGAGAAAGGCAGGCTTCGGCCAAATGGAAGAGCAAATTGAGAAGTCAAAACTCTACACTTCCTGTGGTATGAAGCCAGCCTTCCCAGCTGCCTTGCAGGAACTCTTGAGTGTATACAGGCCCCACCAGTACAGTGTCAGCCTTCAGCCCACGGAGGTGACTAAGCCAGGAGCTTGCTAGGCTGTGGAGGTGGGCTTGTCCTTTTGCATTTTCTCTCAGGATCTCCTGCCAGTTGAAGGATCACGAGGTGCTGGCAGAGCCAGCATTTGCGGGTGGCAGGTAAGGTTTCACCTCCGCGGAGAACTAGCTCTTTTTCTCCTTTTTCACGAGTGACAAGTCAAAAGCCAGCTATTAACTCAGGAGGCACGCTGGGGAAGTCAGAAAGAAAAGCTTATTGGCATTCATATTAGGCAGAGAAGGATCCGTGGAACTGTTAGCAAACCCGGAGGGGAAGTAGAAGCCAAAGAAGTATTTCTCCTTACACGCTAATGATGTTTATCCACACAGGAGACTGTTTCTGCCGAGTGCTTATCTACAATTTAGAGGCCATTAAAATTTAATTTAAGATAACTCATCATAAATGTGTTTTCTAGTGGAAGCTTCAGAGCTCAAACATCTCAGACGTCCCAGGTTCTCCTGGAACTTTGATTCCATCGCCCAGTGAAAGCTCAAGAATAGAGCCAACGTCACCCCACCCAAAGCGACTGACTCCTCCTTCCCACCTTGCTGCTGAATATTCAGACCCACAGCTGTAGGTGTGAAGCGAGAGGCACAAAATTAAATATCAGCTCATATGAAACAGGAATGAACCAAGGAGACTATTCAAAAGCAGTCTGGATAGCATTTGGTAGCTGTTCCCTCGACCCCCACCCCCCAGCTGTTAAAATCCAGGTTCCTTAAGGGTGAGAAACCTATCTGTTTTTATTTTGTTTCGTGTCCTTTTAGTTTGGTTCCGCTTGGTTTCCGATCACGTCTTAGAACCTTGCAGACACTAAGGAAGCAGCAATGATGTACAGGGCCTTCTGTGGATGGCTCCACAGGGTAGTATCCGGCCACAGCATCTGTAGCAAGCATAATGGACTCAAGACCAAGACGTTAGGATGTGGAGCCTCTGTGGACATGGCCAAACCACTTACGCATTCTCAGCCTTATGATCTCATCTGAAGAAGGAATCATTGGTAGGAAAAAGGAAATGAAGTTCCATATCATTGGTAGGAAATAGGGAACAAAACTTCATAACAGGTAAACATCATTAAGAATCTGAACTTGTTTGAGTTTCTCCTCAACTGCTGTGTCTTCGGTACCTACAATTTTGCTCGGCATTCAGATATTTTTCAAACGAATGAATGTTAGCCAAAGTGAAAAAAATTGTTGTGTTGCAAAATGCCTTTCCCTAGAGTTAAAGTAGAAGTATTTGTACCCTCATCATTCCCAGTAGGCTCTACCTCCTTTCCCATCATAATTAATTCAAATGTTTAAAATTGAAACTTTCTGGCACAATTTTATGTAACAAGTTCACATTCTGATACCTTAGTACATTTGCTCTGTGGATTAATTGTTTGCTTTTCTTAATACTTCTTTCTTGTATTCCTCTTAATCGGTTCATTAGAAATAGGTTAATTCAACCTCCAGAATGTATTTCAAATCTGTCCACCGCTTCTGCCCAGCCCCCACACCTCACACCCCCACTACTCATCTAAGCCATGGTTCTCTAGTGAGGTTCTGAAGTAACCTCTGACAGGCCTCTCCCACTCCACTGGCCTTTGCAATCCACGATGTGGCTTCTGTGTGGCATGCTTCCCTCCTGCCGTGTTCCAACTATGGAGATTTCTTTCTGTTCCTGACATCAGCCTAGAAGCTGCATACTTATTACTAGGTCTAGATAGAAGTGTTTGCCCTGGCCTTTATGTGGTTGGGTGCCACACATATACTAGGCAGCTGCTCAAACATTCTTGTTCCGACGGATCTTCCCTGATTGCCGTGTTTTCTCTACCATATTCTTTTGTATTCAGTTTCTATTTATCCATTAATTCAGTATAGGCTGAAAATCTGTTCCTGCCTATGTAAACCTGTGAATATACTTATTATCTTCAGTATTTCTCAGTATAAGGCAAAACTAATAATACTGTCATCATGGAGTTGTGACAAATAAATATTACATAGAAAGATCTCTGATGATTATGTAGAGAATACATTTGCTCACTGAACATCAGCTGGTTCGTTTTCTGGTTGTTTTGTTTTGTTTTTTTTATTCCAACCGCTAAAATCCAGGTTCCTTACGAGTTAGAAGTGAATGTTTTGCTTTGTTACATTTCATTTTGGCTTGTCTCAGTTTGGTTTCCCATCATTTCTTAGAACTTTGCCAGGACTAAGGAGGACACTCCTAGAAACAGATAGTCCTGGAAACTATCTCACTGTGTCGACAGCTCTAAGGAGAAGCATCCAAGTACCTCCCGTAGAACCTGAAAACACACTAGACACATATTATCAGTCTTTCCTGACTCGACAGACAACAGACAACCAAGAAATCGACATATAAGAGGAATAAAGATAAAACAAACAAATGCTTTTGTCAACAACAATGAGATCTATTAAAAATAAAACTTAGCACGCTACTCCTGACCACAAAATGGCCTCTCTAGGAATGGAAGACATTCACATCTTACATGCCTTAACTCTCCTGGAACTATTTTGTAATTTCAGCAGACTCTCAATGAAATTCCAATGCATTAATCTACATCATCTGCTATTCAATTTAGTAAGAAGAATGAACACAAAATTACAATTAGCACTAAAAGTGTATTTAAATTTTTCTTGGGCGATAAAATTGAATAATACCAAAGACACACTAGTGAAAATGGAGTAACTGAAATCACAGAGCAATATAGAAGAGCATTTGTTTGGTGAAAAGGAGTAGGATATATAATATGAAACCTTTTGAATAAAAAAGATAATTTGTTTTTACAAGCAGGAACAAATTCTAGAGTGATAACCAAAGACATAGTACTGGCTCGTTACCCAAAGTACTAGACCTGTGACCTCAGTGGGAGATCCTAACATAAATGATATTTCTCACTTCTCATGAGTTTTAAATCACAAGAGCCTCTTTTATTTAAAATAACATTTAAAATATTTAAGTGAAGAGGTGTTTGTTTTTTTTACAACAATAACACTAGTTGGTGACTTTTCACTTTAGTGGATTAGATGCATTAACACATCTAATAAAAATTTAAAAGCAGAAGTTGGGACTATCTATCACTGTACAATGTTTCCTTTTTAGTAAAAATTGAACATTTGCTCAATGCTTTGCATCCCTGCAGGAGGGAAATGGCATCGAAGGGCCAAGCAGTAACATCATTTTCCCTGAAAATGGCTTCACTGAAAATAATTTTCCAGGAGTGTATTAAGTTGTTATTGTTAAACCTTTTAACTCTATTTTTTCCAGACTAATTTCGGGTTCTCAGCACTGCTGAAAGGAAAGGGCAGAGGTTTCCCATTTGCTCCCTACTCCCACGTGCACTTAGACTCCTTGACGATCATCAACCACATCCCTCTAGCAGAGGGGTACAGTTCTTACCATGGATGAGCCTGTCTTGACACACCGTTGTCACCCAAAGTCCTCACTTTACCTTGCAGTTTACTGTTGGTATTGCACACTATGCATTTACACACATTTACCATATGCATTTATATGCATATGAAAAGGTACATAATCACCAGTACAGTATCATACTCATTGTTTCCACTGCCCTCAAGGGCTCGTCATCCACCTATTCATTTCTTTCTCCCCCACTAATCCCTGACAACCACGAATCTTAGTATCTCAAAAACTTTGCCTTTTGCAGAGAGTAACAGAGCTGGAATCACACAATATGCTGTGTGATTTTTCAGACTGGTCCTTAGTTAGCAACATCCATTTCAGTTTCTACCCTGTGTTCTTCTGGTTTGATAGCTCATATCTTTTTAGTTCAATTCATTATCTAGATTTACTGAAGTTTATTTACCTACTAAAATAATTTCAGATGCTTCCAAGAATTAACAAATCTACTGTAAACATTCATGTTCAAGTTGTGTGTGTGTGTGTGTGTGTACACATTTTAACTTCTCTGAGTATACCAAGTAGCTAAATCACACTTCTTAGTATCTAAACATACATAAAGGCATGTTTAGTTTTATAGGACACTATCAAACTATCTTCCAAAGTGGCTATACCATTTCACTATTGCCTCCTACAAGAAATACGAGTTCCTAATATCATATAGCCTGGGCAGTGTTTGATGCTGTCAGTGTTCCAGATTTTGGCTTGTCTCATATTTATACAGTGATATTCATTGTCATTTTAGCTGATGCTATCGAAACCCCTTTATTTATTTTTAAAAAGTAGGAGTATGAAAGTCTAAGAGGAAAAGTTCACTTAAAACACCACTCCGGAAATAAACACCAAAGCCAGTGAAGCCCCCGGTTCCACAGGGAGACTAGCGTTGACAAGACTAATTTTTAATTGATAGATTGATGAGCTGCATTATTAAATAGAGTAAGTACCATTGAACAATCACTTATCCCAGATTCTTTTAGGGTATTTCATTGGCGACGGGTAAGAGGTAATCAATTCCTACTGCCCTTAATACAACATGCACAGCCATCCTGACCGCAGTAAGTCTCCATGTTCTGTTTCTTTACTGAATCTATCAACCAATGGTAGCTCTTCAATCCCATGTGATATAGCCCAAAATCACAGACAGCCCTACCCCTCTCTGTCAGAAATAGAAAGTAACCCAAAGAAGACAACCTAACCAGCCGGGCGGTCGTGGCGCATGCCTTTAATCCAGCACTCAGGAGGCAGAGGCAGGCGGATCTCTGTGAGTTCGAGGCCAGCCTGGGCTACCAAGTGAGTTCCAGGAAAGGTGCAAAGTTACACAGAGAAACCCTGTCTCGAAAAACCAAAAAAAAAAAAAAAAACAACCTAACCATTTTTCTATATTACATTCAGAGTTAGTACTCAGAGAGGTATGCATACATGTATTTCTACATCAAAATAGAAGGAAACCTGTAATCATTTAGCCCTAGACATGAAGCTCGTGGAGTTTCAGTATGTTTTAGCCAAATAAGCGGTATCCCCGAAGTCACCTGCAATGTCTTCTACCAGAGCTGCTTTCTGGGAGGAAGCAGTTCGCAGTGGGCGAACAGCACAAAGCATAGTCAGAGTGTCTACTCCGGGATTCAGCAGACATAGCAACCTGTGCCTGCCTGCACAGCGGCAGATTTGCTGACACCACACCTTCACAACAAGAGGAAGTTTCCTGTTCTTTTCACAGAACTTTGTAACCTTGGTTTCTAGGGCTCCTTGTTTTGAAAAAAAGAAAAAAAAAAAGAAAAAAAGAAAACAGAAAATGAAAAGAAAAAAAAAAATCACTTCCTGTTCATTTCTCTCCTAAAAGAAGAATCTCATTAAATATTTGGTTAGGAAACGAACATACTTCACATTGAGACCTGCAAGTGATATTTTTTTGTTGTTTTCCTTGAACTTAAAATACATTCACACATGATTGTTTTCCTCTCAGTGAGCATGCATTTGAGAGGGGGAGGGGGGGGGAGAGAGAAGTAAAGCCCGGCCGTTTTTTTGGGGGTGCTTTTAAGATGTGTTCAGTACCATGAAGGAGGAACAAACCACGTAATTGTGACTATTACTATGGCAACTGACAAAATTTTCAAATTGAAATACCCACTCTCAAGGCTGCCCACACAGAGCTCCTGTGAGCTCCACCCCGTACAGCATGCATGCTCACAGGGGAGGAAGGTCAGGCCTGCTTGTAGCCACAGCGAAAACTACCTGGGTTAACGCCGTTGCCACCTGATGGCATCCCTTACAGCACTCCATTCAAAAATGGAGACCAGAGAATTCTTGTGTAGAACCTCCATGCAGAGCCTGAAGCAACAAGCACAGGCCTAAATTAGCAACACCGTCCATATGTTTCTCCTCTGTGCACTGGAAGTCATGAAAAATAAGTACTCCAAAAATAATTATCCTATCACACAATGATCTTCTCTTTTCTTGTGAATCATACACCATCATTTTAGTCAGTCTGATTTAATTTTCCAAAACCACCAACTCCCTCATATCCGAGAGAGCCTTTCCTCAAATAAATGCCAGGCAGGAAAACCGATATGTAATAGAATTGTAAATGTTGTAAATGGTTCTGTTTAAATTCGGTTGGAATGTTCTGTTTTGTTTTGAGAGACAACAGAACTTTAGGAATCTCCCCAGCTCATATGGCCAGGCACTGATAAGGCAAGAGTCGGGAGCGAGGCGCAAGGCCGTTTGGGAAAAGATGAAGCAAATGAGAAGCATAACCCGGGCTCTGCCCACGCACCCCTCTCATGGGGGGAGAAAGAAGCCATCGGACTGAACTCCACTTGCTCAGCATCGCTGCATCACTTTCTCTTCCTGCTTCGGGCTCAACAGAAACAGGAACTATTTGGGCGTGGAGCGTGATGGGGGTGGGTAACCACAGAAAGTGATCTGCATCTTCTTAATGGGAATCAGCGTTTAAAAGGCAAACTCCTGAGGGGGGTGGGGTGGTTTACGTACACACTACAGGTCAACCTAGGGTGTGGTTCCTCAGGGGCTGTATACCTTGGGTTTTTGTGGTGGGTCGGACTTTTGTTTTTTTGAGACAAGGTTTCTCAATGATCAGGGTAGGTTGGCTGGGCAGTAAGTCCTAGGTATCCACCCATTGACTTCCTCTCCAACCGCTGCACCGGGAATGACATGTCCAGGTCATGCGATTCCCTCTTTCTTTACATCGCTTCCGGGCGCCAAACTCAGGTCATCCAATTTATCAGGCAAGCATTTTCCCAACGGAGCCATTTCCCAGACAACATACGAAGTTTGGTGACGTCACTCCTTGAATGGAAATTGTCTTGACTAGCAGCAACAATATGATCACAGGCAGAACATGGGGAGCCCAGCCATCTCTCACACTGCTTCTGTGGGCATATTTGCTCCATCTCAACTTCCGGTGCGTCATGGTCATCGCCATGATTCTGCAAAAGAGCAAACGGTACACCGGAGGCTGAGCAGCTTCTAAGGCGAAGAACTGAGCTAGAATTTTAGCGGAGAAGTCTGTTTTCAGATTTTAACAAAAGGACTTAAAGATTCCCCGCCGCCACCAACAAAATCACCATGTTTTCCTTTGGAAGCTGATGGCTTAAAAACAAATAAACAACAAACAAAAAAACCAAACCGCATGATCCCCTCCCCAACCCGTACAGGGATTTAAGCTGGCTTGACCTGCTGTTGGTCTTGTACAAGCACCATATAGATTTGGGCAGCACTAACTTGTAGATTATAATATTTTTTGAGAGGGCATGAAGTTGAGGGAGGTGTACTAGGGAGGGTCCAGAGAGGCCTTTTGGGGTCACGGGACAACTATTTAATGGAAGGGTATTTCTACAGTTGGAAGAAAATGCCACCAATGTATGGTTCAGACAATGAGATCCCAAGAGTTAAGACTCCTGTAACCAGCCCTTACCATAACTAAGTGACATACCTTGGGCAAAATACAGTGACTTAATTATTTGGAACCCATTGCTAGGAAATACAGACCATTTTAAAATAGCTACTTTGCCAGTAACTTCAACTGTTTGCCATAAAAACTTTCTGTACTAATTTTCTAGAACCGCTCCAGTCAACTGCTACTCAGTAGCCTGAAACACCAACTTAATGTTCTCTAGCTCAGTCAAGGGCTGGCTGCTATGCTTCTCATCAAGGTGCCTGCAAGCTGCAGTTGGAAATTCTAGGAAAGAAACTGTTTTGTGGTCATTTGAATTATTCGTGCAATGTAACTCGTTGTAAGGATAAAATGAAAGTCCCCATCATCATACTTCTGAAACAGAGGTCCAGTCCTAGATCACAGATGCCACTATTTCTGGGCGCGTGGCTCCCTTTCTCCATTTTCTCGGCAGACTGAGTCCTTCAAATCCATCTTCTTCTTCCATCTCCTCTTGAAATCCCAAATAATAAAGGCTCTTCCCTTCTCAGGACTCAGACAATCATCATCAAGCTTGGGCAGCTTCCTGATCTCAGGCTCTAATCTTCTAAATATGTCTGCAAGGGTTCTTTGCCACATAAGGTAGTATACAAGTCTGCACATTTCCTTATATTCACATGTAGCTCTGGAGACTTAGGGCTTGGAATCTTTGCGGGAACATTATTTTGATTCTACATCCCCTTCATGAATTAGAAACCAATTGGAAAGTTTTATCCATTACCCATCTTCTCTTTTAAGAGCTTTATTAAGATATAATTAAGGCACATCAAACTACATAACGTTTGTTAAAAATTTATGGTGATTTTATGTACATGGGTGTTTTACCTGCACTTAAGTCTGTGTACCACGTGCATGCCTGGTGCCAAAGGATGCCAGAAGAGGACATTGTCTTCCCCGAAAACTGGAGCTAGAGATGGTTGTGAGACTCCATATGGGTCCTTGAAATTGAACCTAAAAGACCACTGAGTCTTCTTGCTAGCTCTATCTTGTTTGTTTTTGAACAGCCTTAGGTAACTCAAGCAGGCCTTTAACTAACTCATTATGTACCTAAAGGTAGACTTAAACTCTGATCCTCACACCTTTACTTACTGAACCTTACTGAACACTGAAATTACAGGCATGCACCACCAACCCTGGCTAGTAAATGGTACATCTTTAAAATGAACTCTTTGGAAGCATATAGTATTTACCCATGACTCCATCGCCATAATCAGGACAATTGATGTGTTCATTCATCATCCCCCAAATTTCTTCATGCCCCTTGGTAGTTCGCTCTGTCATCCTTGAACCCATCACGAGGCATGGCATTATTATTATACATAAATACATATACTTTTCTAGAATTGCATATAAAGAGAAATACAGAGAATATGTGTTTTGTTTCTTTCATCTGCTTCCTTTGCTCAACATGTTGATTTTAAAAATTACATTGTGGTATAAATCAATAATACTATTTGACCTTGCCATCCCACCTCCGATGGTATATTATTTCTATCTGGAACAATGTGTTAGGAAGAGAGGGGAAGGAAGGTGGGTGACTAAAATCAACTCCTTCTCTTCTAACTCCCTAATCCAGTCCAAAGTTTCAAAAGTAGATACAAACCTCAGGAGAAATGAGACATTGGAAACCCATGGCATTAAAAAATATTGTGTTATAATAGTTTACTTGAGATATGTAAGAAATTACCCTCAGGACAGTAAAGCTTAAAACAGCATCCACTTTCCTGTCGAACACTAGTCTGATCTGGTCTTTGCTGGACAATTTATCTGCTAGGAGTGGCTGGGTGTCCTAAGTCAGTGTGTAGATTGGCCAGGGGCTGAATCAATGGCTGGTGTTTGGCAAGACCATCTGTTGCTGCTGGCTGCCTGTGGGTGAACAAGACCACTAGCCAGGGATTGCCAGCAAGTTAGTCTAGAGTTTTATTTACCTGACTGTAATCCCAAGGACCCTAAGAGCATCAAGAATAAGGTACAAAACACAAACACTTTAATTTCTTTGTTACTGCCTCCATTGGACACAGGAAGTCACATGACCAAGTCTAGTTTGTAGTTAAGAAACCCGCCCTACTTCTTGAAGGGAATAGCTCTGAAGAAATTACAAAGGGGGCATTCATGCAGGTAGAGGATTTTGTAGCCATTTCTCCATTTACACATCTATGTCCCTCTTCTTTCCTTAGGTCCATGTCCTTACAACCCATCGATGCCTCAAGCCACAGCTCAATCTCAGTTTCCATGTCTATCACTCCGCAGAATCAACTCTATTCTCTCCTAAGTTACCAGTGACCTGTTTTGTACTAAAGCCGGAGGGCTCTTCTTACTCATCATCTCATTTGGAGTCTTGGCATCATTTGACATGCTCTTCACTGTTGGTCTTGCCTTTCTGCTCTTTAGTTTTCTATTACTACTTTCTTCCGGATCTCATTTATGTAAAAAGCGTACAAGCCGGGAGGTGGTGGCGCACGCCTTTAATCCCAGCACTCGGGAGGCAGAGGCAGGCGGATCTCTGTGAGTTCGAGGCCAGCCTGGTCTCCCAAGCGAGTTCCAGGAAAGGCACAAAACTACACAGAGAAACCCTGTCTCAAAAAACAAACAAACAAAAAAAAAAAAAAAAGCGTACAAAATAGTGCCCAGCACAAACGGGACACTGAAATTTGGTTTATTGGTGTGGGGTGCTAAGGAGATGGTTCTGTGAATAAGAGTATTTACTCGGCAAGCAGGAAGACTTGAGTTCAAACCCCAGCACTTGCATGAAAAAGCCTGGAACCCCAGCATTAATGGACAACGATGGTTGGATCCCAGGAGCTCACTGGCCAGCAGCCTAGCCAAAATAGTTACATGTCAGGTTCACTAGAGCTACTGGGAATAAGGTGAAAAGTGATAGAGAAATATACCCAATATCCTCCTCTGGTCTATTTATGGAGGTTCGTGGGCATGTACTCCTGTGCATACACCCACACTCACATAAACATGTACCATACACAGATGCAAACTCCGTAAAAAAATTTTTTTTTCCAATGGATGATTGAGGAAATAAATAAAATAACAAGTGAAGTAAGATTACATTCCTCACTCACTGGTGACTTGGGGTTTGCAAAGGTTCAACCACTGCTTATGGACCCATAACTTCCGGTTTTATCTCTCCTTCCAGTATCTCTTTCCCGAAACTTTAGACATTCCTCAGCACTGTCTGACACCACCTTCTCCCCAGCGACACTCCCAAGTTAACATGCCAAAATATAATCTCACTAACCTCGCACTCAGACCCGCTCCTCTTGCGAATTCTTGTGCAAGCCACCCAGTCACCCTTCCACGGGTTCCCGGTGGATCTATTCCATGGGTCACCGGGCCCTGCTCACTGCTCCTCCAACCAGTTTGTGTGAGTTCTCCTCGATCTTCATGTGGATAGCTCCTTCATCCAGTATTTGAAAAAGCTCTCTGGATCCTTAGCTTTTCTCGTTGTTGTGACCGGATGGAAACAATTTGAGGGAGGAATTATTTCTTTTGCCTCATAGTTCAAGGGGGTTCTGTCCATAGTCATCTGGCTCTGATTTTCTGGACCAGTTGTGAGGCAATATCATGGCAGTGTGACCACCCGAAAGAATCTGTTCATATCTTGCTAGACAGGAAGCAGCTCACATAAAGGAAGGGACCAAGGATGATATACTCAATCCCTCAATGAACTGCTTCTTCCAGCTAAGTCATACCTTTTGAAATTGTCACCAGCTCCTTCCAATAGTGCCACCAGTTGAGGACTGATCATTTAAAACACAATCCTGTGAACGACATTTCATAGTCAAACCACAACATCCTCTCAAGACAAGAATTCTCTGAGATAGATACTGATTAAAGAGGTAATGATTGTATATGACACAAACCTGAGTCCGAGGCCACATGTTAATGGCAGCCCTCTCAACTCTTGTTATGAGGTAACTGGTGGAAAACTTCATCCGGATCTACCCCTCTGCCTCCTTTCTTCTTCACAGAGCTACCAGATTGCCCGGTTTACAATGAGAATCTAGTCTTATCACCTGTTTGTTTAAAGTATTTCTGTGTTCCTCGTGTTATCTAGAATAATAACCACATTCTTTACCAAAGACTTCAACTCTCTGCAGCCTTATCCTTTAGCATGCCATAGCAATGACCCCTACACTCTATGCTTTATCGTTTTCTGAATGTGTCATGCATGTCCTGTGAGGTCACTGAACCCAGCTGTGTTTGCTGCCTAGGATACCTGTCATCTCCTTTATTCAGCACACTTATATAACACTCTTATGACACAAATTGTTCAGATTTCCTTCAAAAGATGCTTTTGTCCTTCCAACCTTAGAATGAGTAAATGGCAGGACCATTATTGTCCCCACTGATGGAGGAAATTGAAAGGCCGAGAGGTTGGGTAACTCCCCTAAGGTTATGTGTAATCACTGACAGAGCCAAGGCTTGAGAGAACCCAGAGAGTCTGGATGTAGAATCTGAGTGTTTATCAACCACATTCTACGCCTCTCCTTCATCTAGGTAAATAAATTATTTTTAAAGTTCAGCCCATGAGCCAGTACTTCCTGGAAGCCTTCATAGATTTCTCAGTCTCAGTTAGCATCTGGGTTTTTTTTTTTTTTTTTTTTGTCTCAGCACTTAGGTGCATTGCACAATTAAAGTCCATTTTCTTGTCTGGAAAACTAAGCTGTACGTTTTTTTAGACCGAGGCGGCGGTGGCAGTGGGGGGGGACGGGGATGGGGGGGGATGGGGACATATTTTTATATCCCCAAACTTAACACAATGCCTAGCATGAAAAAGAAAATAATCACACGTTTTTGAACAACAACAAAGAAGGAACGCCTGAAGGAATAAATCACATGAGGTCATGAGGAAGCTGCAAAGCATGTCAACGTTCTGCAGTCTGAGCATGCTGCACCTGAATCCCCAAATCTCGACAGAATCCAATGGGGCTCTTCAGTTTGGGGCATATGACATGGCCTACTTAATATCAAAATGAACTCTTGTATCTTCTTACAAATACGACAAATTTTCACGGGAATTTAAATTAAATGCCTAATTTGACACTTATTTGTTTAATCTATTCAATAGACTTCTTTTCTTTTTCGGTGTCAACCATGAAAGTTAAGACTCTGTCTCGACCTTTCATCTTAGATGATGAGCTTTTCTTCCATTTCTTCAATCCAAAATGTTGAACAAAACATGTCCCTTCTTGTGGTTGGAAAGTTTGGCTTGACATAGACCCTTTCAACACAGCAACTGTCAGCACCTGATTACGGGTCATTTTTAAGCCCATGACTTTTCCTTCCTTCCTTAAATAGGTCTTCCAGATGAATCATCTCCAGCCGCTCTGTGATTATGCGGGGACCAGATAGGCAGTTTATAAAGAGCAGGACACACTGCGGTCCTTGCCTCAGTCTGTGCTCTGATTCGGGCAGATTTCATTTTCATTCAATAAAAAAATTAGAATGAATCGCATGCTGGATTTGGTTGGAGCCATCAGTTTCTGCCACAAGAGTGAGAAACAGGAGCTGGCGAGAGCCCACATCCACCCATTTCCAGCTTATTAGCATTTCATTGCAGGGATGGAATTGGTGGGAAAGGCCATGAATGAGATTTTTATAATATGAATCAAATTATTTTCTATGTTCCATGTCATTATCAAAACCACATATGTTGTTTTATGTAATCCAGCATTGAAATAGAGCCCCCTTAACTATTCAAAAATTTACTGATATTCATGTCTATTTACTCGCTGAAAAGATTTTAGGAAATAAAACAGTTTGGTGATCACTGATGGTTTCTCATCATATTACATGGTCATGAATATTAATATGAAAGACTTTCACTTTCTTCTCCCTGTATGAGGCCAAAACACAAACAAAAATAACAAAAAAAATTTTTTTTAAAAAGTGCTCAAACCTACAATACTGGGTAATACTAAAGTAAAGGAAGGAAGGAGGAAACGTAGAATGTGAATTCTTGTCTTTATTCGGTCTCTTGCCTGACATCCTAACTGTATGTAATCTTGACCTATGTTTCTACAGTTGAAGGCTATTTCCTGAGCCACAGGGAAGCAGACAGCAACAGCCATACACGGACAGTCCAGACAGCAGCTGTCCTCCAGTGGAGGAACCAGGCAGGAGCATAAGAGAATACAGAGCATGACTCGGCGTTTGGAAGACTTTAAGATGAATGTTTCCTCTGCAACAACACAGAAGCTACCCCTTTTGGAGCCTTCCTAGCATGCTCCGATTATGGTTTTGTACAACTATTTCCACCTCTGTCTCCAGAGAAAAGATGTCAAAAGAAAACAATGCTTTGACACAGGGAACAGCCGGAGCCAGCAGAGGAGAACAATGCCTCTATGGTAGCAGGAAGGAGAGTGAGCTATAAAGTATGTTAAGTCAATTATACTGAAGAGGAGGAGACAGTGGGCAGGGGAAGGGAAATCAGGCTCAGCTGGGCCAGAAGAAATGGCTCAGCAAAGAGGCTGGGCCTGGAGGCAGCCGCTCATAAACAGAACACTGGAATTTGGAGGAAATTTTTTTATTATACTTTTTCTTTACGCTGGAGAATTGTACCCACGTTAGAGTGAAATATGAACATATTCTTCCTTCACATCCTTCCTCCTCCACCAACATACCCCATGAGGAAAATTTCCAGAGCTATGTGTTCCCTTAGTTGGTTTTTTTTTTTTTTTGAGAAATTCTAGTAAATTATTTAATACATTCTGAAATTACTACTGACAGCTGAGTTCCTTTGTACACTGCGCTGCTCGGGATCAAAATCCAGGGATGATTGTTTCATGAACACTGCAAATCTGTACGAAAGGGCAGACAGTAAAATACCAGGACAACCACCTTTGCCTCCATTTCACGTGAGTGTTAACTTCCTGAATACTCTGTAGAATTCCTGATGTCTTTAGACTGATTCCCTCTATACGCCAGACACATTATCTTAGTCGGTTATCATTAATTGCTATTTGTCTTTGTTGAATATAAGTTACTAGATCTTTGAAGCT
>CABHPQ010002233.1:3854-28722 GCA_902168405.1 Peromyscus aztecus | reverse complement strand
CTTTCTTCTTTTATGTTCCAGGTTGGGATCGACAGAACTCCAAGGACATAAGTAGCTAATTTATCAGCTGATGCATAAGGAAACTCATTTAAAGATGCAGATAATGTTTTACTAACTAAAACATGGTTTTAAAATGGATAAGCTAGGTATCATGATTCACATCTGTAAAGCCAATACTCCAAGAAGCTGAGGTCGGAAGAAATGAGTTCAGGATCAGCCTGGGCTACACTGAGTTTAAGGCCAGCCTGAGCTACCAAGCCACGCCCTGTCCAACAATAGTAACAGCAACAACAAAACACATGCGAAAAATTCTGATAGCTTTAGTGCTTATTGGTGGTATGCCAATTTTTCCCACTTTGTTAGTATTGACCTTATCCAATACTTTATATCATTTGTGATTGTCGCTGTCAATATCCACACGAAGGTTTTTTTGTTGACCTTACCCAAGTATCTTGGTTTCAGCAAAGTATTCGGAACTCGATGACTATTACAATACTCTAACTCCTAAGAAAACTGTTATTAACTTAAGCTTCTTCTGCTGGGAAGTAATTACATATGCAGCATTAATAACACGTGCATCTTACAACATTCTTGTCCAAAAGCTAACTACAAAACAGGCCATTATTTTTTTAAAATTTTTTATTAAGACACTTTTTTCATTCATTTTGCACACTAAAGATTCCCCTCCTCCCTCCTCCTTCCTCTTCCACCCTCCCCTCCCAATCCATCCCCCACTCCCTCCCACAAGAAGGCAAGGCCTCCCATGTGGAGGCACATTCAGTAGAGGCAAGTCCAACTCCTTCCCCTTGCCTCAAGGCTGCAGGAGGTGTCCCATCCTAGGGAGTGGGCTCCACATGCACCAGGGATGGATTCTGATCCTACCGCCAGGGGGCCTCCCAAGCAGATCAAGCTACACAACTGTCTCACCATGCAAGGGGCCTAGTCCAGTCCCATGTAGGATCCACAGCCTTTGATCCAACTTTCCTGAGTTCCCTCTAGTTTGGTTTGGTTGTCTCTGCATGTTTCCCCATCATGATCCTGATGCACTTGCTCATAGAAGAATCCCTCTTCTCTCTCTTTGACTGGACTCCTGGAGCTCTTCTAGTGACTGGCTGTGGATCTCTGCATCTGCTTCCATCAGTCACTGGAGAAAAGTTCTGTGATGACAGTTAGGATATTCACCGGTATGAACCCTGGGGCAAGCCAGTTCAGTTCAGGTACCCTCTCCCCTATTGCTAGTAGCTCAGGCTGGAGTCATCCTTGGGGGTTCCTGGCAACTTCCCTAGCACCGGGTTTTTCTCTATTCCCATGACGTCTCTCTCTATCATGGTATCTCTTCCATTGCATTCCCAATCCCTCCCTGTTCCAGTTCAACCATCCCATTCCCTTATGCTCTCATCCCCTATTCCCTACCCTCCATTGCCCACCCCTCATCCCCAGTTTACTCATGGAGATCTCATCTATTCCCCCTTGCCAGTTCGATCCATGCATCCCTCTTTGGGTCTTCCCTGTTAGTTAGCTTCTCTGGAGTTGTGGGTTGTTGGCTGATTACCCTTTGCTTTATATCTAGTATCCACTTATGAGTGGGTACATACCATGACAAAACAGGCCAGTTTTATTTCCTCGATTTCATAAAGATGCACATGAGATCACAGCCATGGCTCCCACACTAATTATTTTGATTGTCTAGAAATCTTTGTTGTCTCATTAGCCGTTATCCATCTACATAGCATGCTAGCATAATGAAATGTACCCAGCCATTGCTGGATCCCAAACAGTGGTGTTCTGGGAGTAGTATAAAATATTAACATGTACCGGCTAGGTAAAAGCACTTCCTGAGCATCTGAATGGAAGGCACTGTGAACTGAAAACTGTAAGAAGTAAAAAAGGAATAAACACAGTTTTGCTCCAACAACAAGGAACTTACATGCAATATACACAAGCCAAAGAGATTTGCTTCACTCATAAAAATGCATGAGTACACACGTCTCTGTCATGCCTTCCTAAGCAAATTTCAATTCTGTGATTGTCCTCTGAGGGTGCACATGTTACCAGATAGATTTATTTACAACCAAGTCAGACAGAAGAAGACAGATCTCATGGCAGCATGAATCACTGTCCTGTTAAAGGCGTATGGCCACATTGAGCTTCCGTTTCTTCATCGTTTGAGTTATACAGCAACCGAGGTAACCCGAAGCTACCTGTAACAAAGCTGGCCACAGCTTCCCATTCCCTTTCTATACTGCCCTTGACTTTGATTGTCTACTACGAGCTTGTGGTCTTCTGTTTCTTCCTAAAGCTCATTTCAGGTCAGTTCTTTAGACATGAGGATTTTTTTTAAAAAGTAATAATATTTCTGTTTATCACATATAGGCTTTATGTGATCTCTTGTTTTGTTTTGTTTTTGCTTTGCTTACAAGCACACAAAGCCAGATACACAAAGGATAAGAAAGCAAAATCCAATCTATTACTAATGAGGACTAACTATACATGTGCTTTGTATCAAAGAGATACAACCAGGCATAGCCACACTATGCTTGTAATACTGGCACTCTCGGCGTAGGATGATCAGGAGTTTCTAGGCTAGCTCAATAACTTGGCGAGTTGAAGGCCAGCCTGAGCTACACGAGACTCTGCACTCCCCGCAAAAACTCAGAACAAAGAAAAAGAAAGGTACAAACTGGAGCAAAGAAAGAAGAGCAGGTTTCTAGTGAGACTTCGAAATTAGATGTAACTTGAAAGGCTTATCCTAAGATCAGAAAGAAGCAAAAATGACAGGTTCCATTGTGATTTATATATGCCTTAAAAAGAAAAGTTGGCCGGGCGTTGGTGGCGCCCGCCTTTAATCCCAGCACTCGGGAGGCAGAGGCAGGCGGATCTCTGTGAGTTCAAGGCCAGCCTGGGCTACCAAGTGAGCTCCAGGAAAGGCGCAAAGCTACACAGAGAAACCCTGTTTCGAAAAACCAAAAATAAATAAATAAATAAATAAATAAATAAATAAATAAATAAATAAAATGAAAAGTTGGCAAAGCACAGAAAAATTAAAAGATAAATATTTCAATGAAGCCACAACCCTGCCCCAGATATAAACTATTAGCATTTGGTGTTTTCCTTCCAATGTTTTTAACTACTTACAATCACAGCATCCACATGGGTTTGCACGGTGCATTTTCTCTTATGTTGTGTAGCAATCCCTTCCTGCATTATTAGGCACAACTCTAAAATACTGCTTTTAATAGCTGCCAGTTACATATGTCCGACTGTGAGTTTAACCACTTACATATTATTTTTCCTTTCAGTTGATCTCAATTTTTCACTTTAAGCAGAACTGTAGTTGATGAGAAGAATGTACTTTACTTAGAAATAACATTTGGACCCATGTGCTTTTGTGATGTTTATGTAATGGGCCTTGAGAAGAAAAAGAAATAGAATGCTAAGATGGAATTATGTCATCTTTAATGAGTTATCACATAATACAATAATGCCACTGTATTTTTACTCAAACAACCTTAAGGAAGTCAGAGAGCATTTACTTAACTCGAGGCACAGATAAGAATTAAACAGTGAAAAGGCTGTGTTCTTTCCAAAACACTGGCAAAGCCCGTGCTTGAATTGGTGTTTGTTCTTATGCTTGGTCTCTGGAAAGTGTCTGCTGTGATAATAGGGTGCCATATTCAGTGAACATCGAGTTTCAGAATGACATCTGCGTAATAAAGTAGATAAGGAACCCATCTCATGCACAGGTTGAGCTCCAGGATGCTAGTGTAACCCATAAAGTACAAGGAAGGTCAGCAGAGGTGAGCAGTACTGACTGATGGGGAAATTTCTTCTACTTCAAACTGCAGACACCGCCCATTTCTAGAAGAGTGGACACTGGTGTTAGGAAACCCGCCTCCATCCCTATGCAGCAGGATTTCCCTAGAGGACTTAGTAGCCTCTTTGATAACTTCAGGTGTACATCCTTTCCTCTGAGCATATTGACCCTTCTCTTTTACCCAGTTTCTTTTGCCGTTGCTTGCTCCTTTTGTGCTACACAAACAACTTCCTAGAGTGAGATCTTCGATGCAGGTACACCACACAATTCCATTTCACCATGACCTTTGCATTGGTGGTGCCCTGTTCCAGTCCCTCCCTAACCACACACTCCACACACCGTCGGGAGGCACACACTGTTAGTTGATGAATTCAACTAAATGATAATCATGTAAGGACATCTCAAAGAATGAATTCATCCCTGGATGTTTCAGCTGCAAAACACTGGACAGTTCCTTCTGATGTCTCACCGCCCCTCTTCCACTGTTACATCGGACCTTGACCAGCATTGGATTATAAAGTGAATGATTGTAAACCAAGACCCAGAGAACAGCAGAAAATGAACCAGAGAGGATGATGGAAGCAGATTATAGAATACATTGGACATGTAGCCTGGAGACAGAACAAAAGCCAACAGATAGAAGGAAATGAAGAAAGTTCAAAGAATCCAGAAAAAAAGAAAAAAAACAAAAAAAAAACAGGATAAGCTAAGGCATAGTTCATGAGAACAGAAAGGTGCTGTGGAGGACCCGGGGTCATTATGGAGTTTGAAAGACTCTGTAACGTTTTAACAGGATAACTTAAAACCGCCATTAGGCCTGCCTTAGCCAAGAAGGCATTCTTTGTTTCCCTGATTCATTGAGATCAGCAGACTACCACGTGGGCAGAGAAACGAGTGTTTGGGAAGACTCCATTGGGTTTGGTAAACTAACATCCATCCAATCGCCTAAAAGCCAGGGATTTCTATGGCCTAAGGATTTGGGCTCTTCTCTTTTATGTATCCTGTCTTCCTTTTGCTGACCTCCTCAGAGGTTAGCGTTGCTTTGGCTTAACACATTTGATTAGCTATGCTCCTGTGGTTTCTGGCTGAGAGGGCTTTCTGTACAGCCAGCTCCAACATCCGTGTCACTTCTTTCTGCAGAGAAATCTAGGAGAAAGAACAACCCTGAAACAAGACTTCAACTTCAATCCTTCAGCTCAGTTTGGATCAGGACAGGTGCCTTTCTATCCCTTTCCCAGGTTGGAAGGGACAGGATGTGTTTGAACTGCCCGTGATCCCTCTTCCTGTTTCCCTTGATAAGGAATGAGATAGAGGAAAGCAAACACAGAAGCTAGTACTCCAAGGACCCAAAGCACTTCGGACTTCTTCCAAATACTACATGCTCTCCCAGGAAGGAATGTCTTCATGGGGCCATGGCCCACACTCCAGGTATCGGGCTTGACCTCCCATAACCCTTCCCAGAAACTTGGCACATGCTTTTCTTTATCTGGCATTTTGTTTACAACAAAGGCAACCTTGAGCCCTTTGTATCCACCAGGCACAACTTACACTTTCCTCCTTCTCTCTTTTCGGTAATAAATTTTCCCATTTTATGCATTTGTAACATATATTTACATGCAAAAGGCAGCCATGAGAGGATTGGAGTATATATTTAAGGGCACCAAGAAGAAGTGTTTACACTGTAGCATGGATAACAATAAAATTACAATTATTGAGTGAGTCCTTATTAAAATATAAGATATTCCAATCAGGGAGTAAAGATCTGGTAATCCTAGATACCTAGGAAGCTGAGGCAGGAGAATTAAATTTTCAAGGACTGCCTGGTCTACAGAGGGAATTCAAGGCTACCCTGGGCAACTTAGAGAGCTCTTGTCTTGAAATATAAAGTAAGAACAAATATGACCTGGAATGTAGCTCAGTGCCAGAGTGCTTACCTAGTATGTATGAGACTCTGGGTTCAATACCTGTTACCCCCCAAAATGGAGAAGAAATAAACTCCAGACACTCTGGTCTGAATTTTTAAGGTACATTCAATTATTCCTAAAGTATCTGCTATATCTCTGATTCTATCCAAACTGTCTTTATTTCCATTTTTCACAGGTGAAAAAAAATTATCATACAAATAGTACCCTTTGGCCTCAGGCTCAACCAACCCAAAGCTCATGTGAATCCAGTATCCATGCTCTGGCCAGAATTCTTTGTGGTTTCTTTTGCTGAATAACCCTGACCTTGCTGTCTGTGGTATTCAACTGGCAGGGCAGGTGGATTTGTCCACATTCTGCAGCAATACGGGCTGCACTTAGCATGAGAGTTCACTCACAAACAATCTAGACTCAGAAATGGCTGTGTGGAAGGTGGGATGAGATCTACATGTTGTTACTGGTCACCTTTTAATCAGAAACAGAAAAGAAGTAAAAACCACCTTTTGGCTGTCACCTAGAGAGGTAAGATGACATTCCAAATCTTCATCCACTCTCCTTCAAAGCTCCTGCTGTAAGAATGGACCACCCATTCATTTCACTGCCCCCCCTGAGATGCAGGATTGCTTGCCACTTGCACATAAAATTACAGCTAAAACCTTCGGTGAAATGTCAGGATTCCACAAGGACCTGGTACAGTCTTCTAAGTGAAAAATTAACTCTTCATTTTAAAATTTTTATTTAACAGATAAAAAGTGTACGTATTTACAAGGTGCAGTGTAGGGTTTTGAAATGTCTATACATGCAAGATGGTTAAATAGAGCTGATTAACATATCCATTACCTCACATCCTCATCAGTGTGTGTGTGTGTGTGTGTGTGTGTGTGTGGTGGGAACTTTGAGTGTGTGTTCGTTTGGCAATTTCCAAGCAGACATTGATATTAACTCCAGTCACCATGCTGTTCGTCAGATCTGCAGAACGTATTCCTCCTGCTGGGATGATATTTTGCGCCCACTGTCTCCCTCAGTTTCATCCCTCCCCTTACATCCTGGCTTCATCTGCTATCCTGCACCCACGGCAAGCCTCCTGCCGCTGCCCTGTGGCAGCTCCCACAGCAAGGACCTCCTCTCCCCCCTTTCTTATCAGCCCTTCCCTCTCTGGTCTCATCCGTTGGGGTCCCTTCACCACTCTCTGACGTTGTAAATGTTCAGATGCCCATTTTAAACTCATGGACTGTATGTCTCCTCTGCCAGAAAACAAGGCGCCTGAGGATAGAGACTGTATCTTTTCTATAATGCAGGAGTCTACTTCATTGATGCTAAATTCAGGAAACTTAAGATTGTGTAAGGCCTGATGTAAGTATCTATTCCAACTTTATTAAAACCTAATAATAGATAACATTACTGGTAGTGGTTTTGCTCACAGAACCATATTCAAGACCAATGGACTTTGGCTATCTGGTTCAAACATGTTTGAGCATCAAAACTCTGGTACCTTCAGAATGAGGTAGAACAGGAAGCCAAAGAAGACTAGTTTGTCTTAGAGTCTGATTGCCAGTGAGGCACCATTAATGGGAAGGTATTTTTAGTTGTCTCAATATAGGACGAAGGGATGGCACTGACATCTTGTAGATAAATATGGGAACTAGTACTAGTACGTATCCTGAAATACGCAGGACAGCACTCTACGATGTAGACACATCCATCCCCAAATGTCAACATGGACAAGGTTGGAAAACTGGCTCCGAGAGAACAGTCATCTCGAGTTCAAGGCACTAGCATCGCTGAATGCTTCCAGGAGTAGTCCAACATCTAATGCAGAGGGCAGATTTATTTCTAATAATAATAATACATAATTATAATAATAATAATGATAATGCTCCCATTCTCATCATGTGAGCTTAATATAGGGCACTGTGGCTTGTTTCTTCTCTACATCACAAAGCATCAGCCTCAGCTTTGAAACTGTATTTCTGGACTCCCCCAGGCTTGTGTGCAGTGTAAACCACTGGCCAAATCGTTAGATGAAGTGTTGGAAGTGGAAAGGAACATGGGGAGTGTCTGGTGTAACTGGTTTTGTATGTGGAACACTGAAGTACAATAGGCCAGGAGACATTTTACTGGACAAATTAGGCCTGGACCAGGTCTCCTCGCCCAAGGACAGGCTCGCTCCAGTATCACATACAATGTGGCCATCATTTATATGGGAAGAAATCAATTCTTCAGGAGGCGTTATTTTGCTACGGATAAATTTTTAGCCTCTGGCCGGGCGGTGGTGGTGCATGCCTTTAATCCCAGCACTCGGGAGGCAGAGCCAGGCGGATCTCTGTGAGTTCAAGGCCAGCCTGGTCTACAGAGCAAGATCTAGGACAGGCACCAAAACTACACAGAGAAACCCTGTCTCGAAAGACCGAAAAAAAAATTTTTTTAGCCTCTCTAGACCTATTTGACTATATGCTTTGTGACTAGATTCATTAATCATAAGCTAGAAAATAATTACTATAGGAATATACCATGAAGCATTTGTCCTTGAAAAGATAAAATCCAACACTAAAGGTTTCTTTTGGAAGCAAAACTTCTAAAGCCATCTGGCAGTTTTTTGCTTTTAAGTTCATTTAGGTAGGGGATTCTGGAGTATTATCATGATTGCTTCAAATAATTATGTTAAAGTCTTTCTTTTCCTCAAGTGTCGGTTAATATTTTCTTGGTAAATAGGTTGTTACTTCAAACATTTAAATTAGGAACCTTAATGAAAATCTTTTAAGAACAATCTTAGTAAATTGCTCTATTGTATGTAATGACTTCAATTTTCACTCCACCATCAAGGGGATCTCCAGGCTAGAGAAGTTTAAAACGTATTTATAATTCTGCATCATATTGCCAGTAAAAGAAGCAGTCAAAAAACTGGGCTTAGTTTTGTTATTTCCTCGGTTTTAATTTTTTTTTTAAAGTTTTATTTTGCTTTGCTTTGGGGAAAGCAATGTGAATTCATCATGCATTTGACAGATTTCAAACTTTCCTGTTAAGCCTATGCTGTGGGCATGGTTAGCTTACTACTGAGGCCGATATGGAAATAAAAGTGTAATGAAAGTTGCTTTTACAGTTTCTTCATAGTGACTATCGAGCTCAGTCTGTTGAGACATTTACAATGTCAGAGTTACAGGTCAACTTACACATTTCCTTTGCCTTACTCAAATTTGAATTTATGCCATCTGTCCCGGGAAGGCACAAAGGACACTCGTGGCTGTACCAACATGCTTGAGTGCTTCAACTTGAGAAATAATTGAAAACAAGACAGAATTAATCGAGGGGCTATCACTAGCCTCCATGCTGAATAGCAACAGGAAACAAAGAGGAGGGCGAGCAGATGAGAACTTCTCCCCGGAACTGGGTTGGAGGATGAAACAGAAGGAAGGAGCGAAACAGAAGTTGTGTTTGAAGCATGAAGAAATGTGTTGCTGGCATCTGACTACCAGCCAGGCTGACAGCACTATTAGAGGTAGGAATGACGTGCAGAATAAATAGCCACTAAATGTGGTGACAACTCTGAGTGACAGATGAAGAATAAAAATGAACAATTTCCCTGATAACATGTCAGGAAGCAAATGCCTCTTTCTTTCTTTCTTTCTTTCAGAAGAAGAAGACATGTATGGTTGCAAATTCAGGCAGCTTCCCATCTGGTGAACTTCTTATACCCTTGCAGAACTATAATTTGGGGCCCAAATGAAATGATCCTTTCGTAGAAATTGTTACCTTTTTAATGTCATGGGTGGTTTACAATGGTTTACACAAACTGTTTCTGCCCAGTTTTAGCACTGTGTGATATACTATCATTGCCCTGACTGTTGCACAAGAAATCCAGAAATAGTTCAACATTCCGTTTTGCTTTCTTGGGTTTCTGGTGGGTTTGCTTTTCAGTATTTGTTTTGCTTGTTTGTTTTTTAACAAAAGTCATTTTAAGTTCAGATGCATTGGCCAGATCCATTTGCCTCAGTTTCTGCACAAAAATATACACTGGCTTAGAAGTTGTCTCTTTGAAATGAAAAGATAACTAAACCTTGCTTCAACTTAGCTTTGTCAAAATAACTCAAAGGTTTGCTATAAGGGAAAAAACTGTTTCAACTACTTAGAACAAAATTCTGTGAAGTGATCAAAAGTTTTTACTTTAAACTACAAAACATAGTTGAAGTTTAATATGAGGGTATTAAAACTTCCCCCAAATTTAACTATTAGAATGAGTTAAACAGCAAAATTGAAAATAACAAGGGTCTCCTTCAGGCCAGTGGGTATGTAAGTCTACCAGGTAAAGGGCATCGCATGCTACTTCTTCATCAGGATGCATGTTTCTGGACACGCAGTTCCATAAAAGTCCCCTGGGAGAGACAGATCAATTAGCTAGCTGTAATCACTCAGCATCTTAGAGTCCTGTCGCCATCGTAAGACCCCCCTCATTTGGTGTTAACTGAGGAGTCTGGTAATTGTACAGCACCAAGACCTTTGGGCCTCAGTCTCAAAAGCTGAAACACTTACAGAGCTGATCAGCCCAGTTCTAAGAATTTCCTAGGAATGCTCAATATAAATGGGTCTCAGGGGCCCCTTTCTGTTTTTTGAAATAATTGATTATGGCCATGTTAACATGTGCTATTATTTAGGAGATTCTCACTTCTGCCCAGAAATTCCAAGAAATAAGTTGAAACATTACTTTCACATGCTATTATACTGTGCTGTTTCTGCCCCGAGTTTTCACAGACTATTTCATGGAAATTGTTGTTTCCACTTAGTGGAGTGATCAGAAAGTCAGCTTGGCCAAATTTCCATTTTGATCTTTGCATATGACAAAAGTGTTCTTTGGAAATTAATATCCGCGCTGGGTGTGGTGGCAGATGCCTGTCACCTCAGCACTTGAGAGGTAGAAGCCGAATCAAAAGAGCAAGGTCAACTGTGGCTGCACAGGAGATGTGCAGCCTGAGCTACATGAGCCCCTGGAGACCTTATTTTGAGAAAAGGAAAGAAAGGGAAGTAACATCAGTGGATGCATTTTGATTCAAGTTGAGTTGAGGTGGGAAGCATATAATCGATAAGGAAGCCACAGCTAAGAACGCATTTCCTGGTTACCAGACATTCTCCCCTTGCTTCTCTTACCTCCACAGACTGTACTGATCTGTCTTTATATAATGGGGACTGATCCACACTGTTGTTATATGATTGCTATCAGAAGGCTGAGTTAACCACCTCATACATACATCACAGACATTGTGATGGGGGTCAGTCCAGCTTCTGACCCCCATCACAATGTCTTCAATCCTAGTAATAACCATGGTTGTAACTTATGGGGTATTGACCACGTGTTGAGCACAAAGCTAAGCACTCGGTGTCTATCATTTCATTTAGTTCGCATCGTATTCTTCTAAGACACTGTTATTCCCTGTGATGTGTGAAACAGCAATTAAGCAAGGTTAAGGCAGCAGGCAAAGGAAGTGGCGGTACCTGAACTCAAATTCAGACCCACCATATTTTTTGTTTGTTTGTTTTTCGAGATAGGGTTTCTCCGTGTAGTTTTGGTGCCTGTCCTGGATCTCGCTCTGTAGACCAGGCTGGCCTCAAACTCACAGAGATCCACTTGGCTCTGCCTCCCGAGTGCTGGGATTAAAGGCGTGTGCCACCACCACCTGGGTAGACCCACCCATATTTTTAAGAGGAAGCATGGAACACTGCCTCCCCCCACCACACACACACACCACCACCACACTTCTACAAGTTAGAATCTGAGAAGAACAAGAGACGCTGGTTTAGAATCTAACTGAATCCTTGCTAAACTAGGGACTCCAAGGTCCTTTTCTGTATGGCTAATGAAATGTGGCCATTGGAGAACCTTCTTTTATTCCTAGCAAGTACAACAGAAAAGAGAAATGGGGAATAAAGAGAAAGACTTTATATAATATTTTGAATCACTGACTGTGTGAATAGAGAGACTAATTTAGATTTTAAATTGCTTTACTAACATAAACTATATGTCAGAAAATGTCCAGTCACTTCATAAATGGAAGTTGAGTATTATTATCCCTGTTTGCAAATGAGTATAAACTGAATTTCAAAAGGATGAATTATTTTCCCCAACCCATGCCACAAGTAAAGGACAAAGTTACTATTCAAAGCTAGGCAGCTTGTCTCTCGTCCTAGCCTTAGCCACCTGTGCCCGGCAGGAAAGAGAGTAGCCAGCTCCTTGTGATGCTCTTAAATCAGTTTCCCAACCAAGCATCTGCATTCCTTCTTGGCACTTGAACATCTCCAGGGAGGCGCTGAGGTTCTTTTCAGAGGCTTTCATATTTTGTGCTCAGCCTCAGTGTAAATGATATTCACTGTTTAACTGCTCCAGAGAATTTCATGTCTGATGCACCACCACAGGTTCCTTCAGACACTGTCTTTCTCACAGGGACATTTCCACATCTAAGAGGGCATTTGTTCTATCATTGTCTTTTGTGACTGACCGTCCTTCACTCCTAGTGACCAGTCCCATAATTCCTTCTTTCTGTTAATAATTCCTATATCAGAACTGCCTTATGACTGCTCTATGGACTTGACAATTCCACAAATCCATTCTTTTATGATTTTGCAGTAAATAGAATCCTGCATTTTAGCTAGAGACATTGCTAGGCAGTTAAAAGGTCATTCTCCAGTCTTTCTTGCTTGCATAAGTGACCTCATGACTAAGTTTTAGAGAAATGAGTGGGAAACAGAAGTTATGTGTGACCTGCATGTTCCCTTTAAACTGAGAAGTATGTAAGGGTGGAGAGGAGACGATCAGTAGTCGCTGCTTAAACATGAGGACTTGAGTTCAAATCCCCAATACTCACATAAAAGCTAGGTTCTGTGGTGCTTGCCTCTAATCTCAGCCCCGGTAGGTGGAGACAGAAGGATCTCTAGGGCTTCTAGCCACCATTTTGATGAATCTGTGAGCTCCAGTTTCAATACAAAGTCTCAAAATATAAGATGTAGAAAAATGATAAGGTATAGAGTGACTTAAGAAGATATGGTCCTTCACTCCTAGTGAAGTCCTTCACTAGGAGTGAAGGACGGTCTATATGGTCATCCACCTCTGGCCTCCACATGCAGAAAAGCACATGTACATAAACTACACACACACACACACACACACACACCAAGTATGTCCATCCTTTCCTCCCTCCGCCTCCTGCTGTTTTAGAACCAAAAGCAATGGCTACAGTTGCAGAACCTCTCATGGATCATCAGCTGATCTTGAAAAAGAAGCAACCAACAGCAGAACAGAAGAGATGAACCTCAAACCCTCACTCACCCTAGACTACCTTGCTCTATACTTCCTTCACAGGGCAAGGAATAGAATTCTCTGCTCTTTATCCTGCGGTTGTTTGGATTTCCCTGTGATCTGAAGCTGGATTTGATGTTCCTTGGTAGGCAAGTATAATGATGGTATTCTTAATTCTTTTCTTATGTTTTGTTGCTAGGAATCAAACCCATGACTTCATCCATGCTGTCTTAGTTTCATTTCCTGTTGCTGTGATCAAATACCCTGACCAAAGCAACTGAAGGGAGAAAGTGCTGTGGAATAATCCTTTTGTACATCGTGAAAATGTGTTGCTCTCATTATTATTGAAAAGCTGATTGGCTGACAGCTAGGTAGGATTTTCTGGGCAGAGAGAATGCTGAGAAGAAGCAGGTGTCATAAGCCAGACACAGAGGAAACAGGACATGTAGAAAATGAGATAACAAGTCATAAGCCATGTGGTAGAACTTAGATAAGGAATATGGGTTAATTTAAGTTTTAAGAGCTAGTTAGTAACAAGCCTAAGCCACCGGTCAAGCATTTATAATTAATAGTAAGTCTCTGAGTAGTTATTTGGGAAGTGGCTGGAGGAACAGGACTGATTGCGGTCACAACAGAAAATGCCACCTACAAGAATGGGCTTATGTTAGTGCGTGATTACAGGTTATAGTCCATCATGGTGGGGAAGTCAAGGCTTCAGGAACTTGAAGCAGCCAATCACATTCACAGTCAACATACAAATAAAATCATTTTTCAGTACAATTAAAATATCATCATACACATCCCTTCAGCTTGATTGTTAAGGATTAAATTGGTTGTGAAAAGGAGATAAACTAAAAACAAACCAACGTTTATAATATATTTTATGAAGAAAATTCATTCTGACTTTCAAACAAGTCAGTTGCAAGCACAGCTTTAGAAAGTAGCATATTTGCAAACTGGTAGATGGAGTTACCTATGGACATGTAATCTGTAAAAGTCAGTTTTTGAACCTTCAGAATGTTGAGGCTTTAGGATATTTCTTAACCATAATTAGCTAGCCATATTACTTTGGTCAATTTGGATTATTAATATTTCATCTATGAAAACACTGGTCGTAATTTCAGCATTTTAATGAAAATATTATTAATTGTAGAATGAAATCTTCCACATATCTTGGGCTTCCATATCATACAGGTAAAGAAAAGCTGCCAATTCTCTCCATGTAATGATTCAGTGCGCACAGTGAAATGTTTATAAAACCTCTCTATTCAAAGACAAAAATGTCCATTATTATCTCTTCTATACTTTGGAGGATCACTTAGAAATATCTGCTTTCAAATTTTACCACTATTGTCTACTTTAAGTTTTAGTGAATAATTTACATTAAAAAAGCAATAGTCATTATTAACTGCCTTTATTATCGTTTATTTATTATTATTTATTATTACTTATTAATGTCCTTTGGCAGGACTCTATTCTAAGAACTTTACATCTTTCACAAATAGGATACTGCAATTCAAGAGTATAAGTGTGTGGCAAATAGCATGGCTGAGAAGCAGGACTGCTATGATCCCAATGCAGGCGAGCTTAATTCTGCATCTAGGTTCTTTGCATCACTGAGTACTGTGCTGCCAGGACACACCCTATGTCTGAACATCATGTGAGGTATAAATTCACCATGCTCTTGTCATGACCACAACTCACATGACCCAGATGTCAGATTCTGCTTCATTTGATTGCTTTTATACAAATGAGAAAACTACATCATCATCATCATCATCATCACCTAGAGCCCACTCCAGTTGCTTGTCATTTGAGTTTCCTGGGAGTCAAAGCCCCAGAGCAAACAAGACAGGCTATCTAATTCTTATATCAACTTCAGGAAAATATTTTGATATCATATTCTAAAGTTAATGTCAAATAATGATACTAATTAATTTTATAGCAACTGTCCTAACTCTATAAGGGAACATCCTCAACAATGCTTTATATGGCAGCTTTACAGAGAAAAGAGAAGTGATATTATCTGCCTGCTCCTTAGGTCATGTCTCTCTGAAACCCATGATGCAATGGGAAGGAATGATTCAGCAACCAAAGTATCACAGTTAACAGCTAGAAACATTCTAGGGAACTAATTTGTTTCTTTTACCTAATGATATATGCATGAGATTCAAAAATATCAGGTCACCTCTATCAGGGCACAAAATCTGTAGTCATCTAGAAGTTTTACATGACACTTAATGTTCAGATTATCTCAGTGTTTCTTTGAGTTGTACAATGTCGCCCAAAATTAGGCTGACCGTGTGTTGATTCTCCCTTTAAGCTAAAAACCCTGCCCCATCATTTATGTATCTAAACAGTGTACTCTTCTGTCGTCTAGAACATCTCCTCATGTAGCTGAAACCCTCTCATTACACAAACAAAAGTATTATATCTACATATCTATTGGTCTTTGCCAAAGACACTTGAACTGACCTACTGAAAGTGTTTGCTCCCACTCTCTCAGCAGGTTATATGAGGACATGAAAGCCACCTTCATGTATGTGCGTACCAAGAAACACAACTTCGCCTGCACATTTGTCTGTGGACCAGGCCATTCTAATAGTCACAATAGAAGGGATGTTATGAAGAAACGTGGTCCTTTTCCTCATTAAGACATCGTGTAAAACACAGAACTGGGTATGGTCCTTCTGGGGGGAAATTTAGACATTTCAAAGTCACAGTTGCTGTTGCCTCAAGGATAATCACGAGCAGCAATCTTACTTTAGATGCACAGAGGCTCAAAAGGAAAGCAGAGCATGCATAGTTGCTTACCTCGTTCACAAAGGTACTGAGAAGTCTAATGCTTGCAAAGCTCTGGCTTTGAAGTTGGGCAGCACATCTCTCCACATCACTATCAGCGATGCCCGTGTGGTCCCGTCTTCCATTAGCTGGATGTAGATGTTGCACACATCTGATGACTGGGAAAACAATTGACATGATTAAAAGGTCCCCCTCCATAGGGCAATTTGTCCACAAATGAAGCTGTCTTTATCTTACGGGAGAAAATATTTCACAGCTTGAAGTAATTTCTTTTTGTCATCAATGAGCTTTAAACTGTGCCGTAGGCCGGCGATGCCCAAAAATGACATTGAGTCAGCATCTGGCTTAAAACGTTTCTTTTTCAAAAGCAAAGGAAGTCTCCATTCCTATCAGGTGACCCTTTCTTATCTGTTATCGAGACGATGTTACCAGTTCAGATCCTTCGCTGTTGGGTGAATTAAGTTTAACAGTAGATAAAATAAAGGTAGCGTTACACTATGTAAGCGGATCTGTAAAAAAAAAAAAAGAAAAAAAAAATTAACAGTCAGTTCATCTACCATGACACAGAACACAGTTCTTTGTGTTCATTCTTCTTAGTTCTAGAAACCATATGTAATTCATAGTCAGGAGGAATGTATGAACTTTTAATTTGCCCTGTCAGTAAACCAGGGTTTATTTGAGAGCAACCAAGCACTGGAAGTCCATGCAAATTACCTGAGTCTCAGATTTTGAAGTAAGTACAATGTTAGTCTTTAGTGCTGTCTTTTACTTTTGTTTTTACTTTATCAGCTAAGGAGAGGGATTTAAAATACCTTCTGGGTTTTTTTTTCCCCTACTAAGTTTTTCTGTAAAAAAAAAAAAAAATAGAATTTTTAAGTTAAAAAATATCTTCATTTTTGTATGCCAGTTTCTCTGTAAGAATTACAGGCTATTCAAGCTTTTACATTTCTTTGTAATGTTGGTTAAAGTGTTTCTGTTTGAACATTGGGTATTTAGCAGCACTGGCCTTCCCCATAGCCACGGGCCATTCTGATAAGAACATAGCAGGTGAGCTAAGCTCTTTCCATAGAGTAGCTATTGTTGCTGCCCTGCAACTGATGCAAAATCTCCTTGACTCCCATTCTGGTCCATTTTCAAAAAGCGGAAGTCAGACCCTTCAGAAAGGCTATCCATTATCTTTGAGCTGAAATAAAAGACAGCTGCAGGAACTCAAGCAGCTCTCCACTCACCCTTCATCAAGATGAAGACAAAGGACCATTAGGATTGAAGACACCTATAGCCACTCCTGACGTCACCTATAGCCACTCCTCATGTCACCTATAGCCACTCCTGACGTCACCTATAGCCACTCCTGATGATGTCAACTATAGCCACCCCATTTTCCTCAGATTGAAAAACACATAACAACTCAAAATGAGATTTGGAGCAAAGCAGCACGCTACGTAGGAAGATATTTTTGGAAACTGTATTTACGTAGACCAATGAGGTTTTACTAAAGAAAAGAACAATTCAAGAAAACCAGAGTTAAGGTCATCATTTTAAATATAAGTGCTTGATGTTATGTGCAGTATCTGAGTGACGATACTTGGGTTTTCTAGCAGCGGGCTGGACTCTTGACCTAGAGGTTCTGTGACACCAATTAACAACATATTTATAAGTTATGGTTGTTCTGTGTGAGGTTAGGAAAAGCAGATACGGTTCTAATAGCAAGAACATGAGCTGGACCACTAGCTTGAGGACAGCCTGGGCTACACAGGGGGCCCTTGTGAAGAGAGGAAAGGAGGAAGATGGGAAGGGAAGAGAGCTGGGGGAGGAGCCAGAGATGGGGTGGGATGAGGAGGAGATGGAGAAGAGGGCAGATAGGCAGGGAGGGAAGACAAGGTAGGGAAATGAAGGGAGGAAAAGAGGAGGAAAGAAGTGAGAGAGGGAAGGAGGGAGGTGAGGGAAGGAAAAGAGGATGAGGAAAGAAAAAAGGAGGGGTTTAAAATAAGAAAGGAAGGTTCTAGATATGAAAAGAAAAGGCTAATTTCATTTGAGAACACTTGACCTGCGACCAAGGGATTGGGGTTAGCTATCTCTGACCTCTCATTGTTTTCCAAACATAAACTGTAATATCATACTTATAAAACCTTCCCTCCATGCTTCCCAGCTACCTCAAGTTTATTACTTTCTATAGGCAGGGCCATAACTCATAACATGCTTTATCATCACTTGTTTCTTATTTTTGTCTTTCTCTCCACTAGCCAATTTTATTAAAAATCCACTTACTCTGTCTTGTCATCACGCAGACACCCACAGTTCTGGCTAGCCAACTGGTGTGACCACACTGCTGCATGCAGCCTTACAACTGGCTTGGAGTTCAAGTCATGGAAACGACAATCAGTGCCGTTCTGACTTGCTGTGTTTAGTGAGGGCAAAGCTTCCCCCATTTACAAGGGACTCAACTGAGCACAGGCTCATATACCACATTATTACCCACAGAAATAGACCACTGCAATCCAAAAACATAAGGAATGATTTCAAATGACTGATATTTTCAATTTTCTACAATAGTCTTTTTTGAGGTTTTAGCTTTACACAATGTATACTATTTATCAAATTATTCCATATCAGTATGACTGATGAATGGTGGCTAGAAGGTAAACTTCAGTACCTACAAGTATACTTCAGTTACATCCACCATCAATTATTCCAGTCTTCATTAATTAGTTACATGAAACACAAACGTGTTCTTCAAGGAGGCGGCCTCATTATAATTAGATAAGTATGGCTTCATAGGGATCTCGTGGGCATATTATATAACTCACACAAAGGATAGCGTGTACCGACTTCATTCCTCATTATAATTTCAGTAGCCTGTTAAAAAGGGTGATCTTACTGGGAGAGGAAGTTGTATTACGACAAAGTAGATCCACTTTGAAAGAAAAAAGAAAGAAAAGGATTCTAACAGAAAGTGCGGAGTATCATGCCCTTTGTTTTTTTTTTTTTCCCCACTTGATTTCATGGCTTGGTTATAGATTTTGCTATTGCAGCCTTAAACACGATAGCATGTGATCTTTATTCATCTCAGTGACAACATAGATCCTTTCCCTTTTCTCCCTACATTTGATATACTCTGGACTTCGGTAAATCTGTTTTCAATTTGTCAAAGCAAGCTTGTACTTTTCAAATGCTCTTCAGTCTTGTACTACCTACTCTTTCATACTAGAATCATTACTCTATCGTGTTAATTCCATTAAAAGATTGGGCAGTGAATGTCTTTTTTGTTTGTTTGTTTTTTTGAGACAGGGTTTCTCTGTGTAGTTTTGGTGCCTGTCCTGGATCTCGCTCTGTAGACCAGGCTGGCCTCGAACTCACGGAGATCTGCCTGAATGGGCAGTGAATGTCTTAAGTGGAGTTGTATTTAAGAAAATATAACACTTTTATAAGTATTTTTCAAATGATTTGGAATCTTCCATCAACAACTTGTGTTTAGAATCCTGCCTCTGTCGAAAATCACACTGGCCCAGCTGTATCATGGGAGCAAGAATCCTCTGGCCACCACAGGAAAGAAGCCTCACCTGAGAGGCTAGCTTGTGAAGGATACAGACTCTGACACTCACCATCCAGCTCCCCTGAACGGCTTTCTACATCGACCATGAAATACGCTGAAGGCTAAAATTGATGAGTGGCTCCAATGAAATTCAGTTCTCAGTTTGTTTAACTAAAACCCTGCTCAGAAACACTTTACCTGACTCCCGGAAGTCAAAATCCACTTTGAAATTCTCAGCAACTATGAAAACCTGGAGGATTGAAAATGTTAAGCTTTTCCTGGAAGACCCATTCAAGCAGTGTTTCTTTTTCGTTTTATTTCCTCCAATGAACCCAAAGATAAAAACAGCTCACTAGAAATTCATAAGCATTTTTATATATATATTCCACAGAAAAATTTCATTCTAAGCATTCTCAATCTAGCTTAAATATTTTTTAAAAGATTTAGCAGCCAAAGAAACATGGGGGGGGGGCGGTATATTGGTGTGTCAGATAAATATATAAATAAATTAATCTATAAAAAATAACCAATAGAATCACATTGGAAAATGGAAATTAGATTTTGATTCAGCTTAAATATCATCACATTATCAGTCAGGGCTTTACCTGCAGTTTACTCAAAGTGGGAACTCTCCTTGCTTGCCTCTAATTCAACATCCTGATCCTGACTTTCTTAACATATAATTTATAATTGTCTGTGTCCCGATAGCCGACCATAGAATCTCACACTCCAAAGAAAATTAATCATAACTCATGATAATTTTGGACTTCGGCAGATTCTTGGTAAACATTTATTCAGTCAATGAACTCACACTCACAGGGAAATCATAAAAGAAAATTATTTTATTTCTTTATATTGGCATGCCATTTATTTCAACTCAAATGTTAAGTTGCTAGAGTGTGGTCTCCCTTAACCCCCATAAAAATCAAGGCCTTCCAAAGCAATTCATTTCTACAAAAATTAGTTTATCATGTTTCAGGGAGTCCACCTAGCAAGCTTGGGGTTCTCAGACTGACAGAGGCTGTCACCATTGTTCTCTGAAGCCTATCCAGTGGTAGTCCCGCCTTCCCTGATGCCCTTCAAGCCTTAAAAGGAGCAATGCGTGCCAAGTCCTGTGCCTGAGACAGACCAGTCATTGCACGGAGATCTGATGGGGCAGCTGCTGGCAGTCGCCTGTGTACAGATACCTGTCTTGCTGATAACAGCTGAGGCAGGAGAGTGAGACAGAACCAGAGGGGTTTCATACAGTGTGTTAAGGATTCAGGTTTCATTGAAACACTGGGAATGTATGAAAGTGATTTGAACAAGGGAACAGCATTGAGAAAGATGGCCAAGCCAGAAGTACCCTGCGCATTCTTCCTGCGTTAACAACCCTAAGATGTATAAGACGCGCTTTGAGTTTGGCGTAACAGCCCACCCCGGGGGCGGGAGGTGGACTCGGGAAAACAGTCTAGTTGGTAGTTTCTGCTTAAGCTGCAGCTTACACTGCTTTCAGTTCTGTCTTTTATGGAGGACATAAGTTTTGAGTAACTTCCAAAGCCACCCAAGTAAAAATAAACCAAGAAAGATTCTGCTTTCCACTCTACTTCCCTCTGTCCTGAGGTAGGAAGGAAGCCAGTGTGGGTCTCTGTCATTCCAAGTTGTTTCTCTGTGAAGGATCATCAAACTTCCAAAGGTTTCCTATACTGTATAGTTCCACAAAGAAATAAGCCTGGGAACAAAGCAAAGCCTCAGCTGAGAACTTTATGCTACCAGTTGATAAGAGAGATAGATGATAGGTAGGTAGGTAGATAGATAGATAATAGACAGGTGATAGATTGATAGATTGATAGGTGATAGATAGATGATAGATAGATAGATAGATAGATAGATAGATAGATAGATAGATAGATAGACAGGTGATAGATTGACAGATTGATAGGTGATAGATAGATGATAGATAGATAGATAGATAGATAGATAGATAGATAGATAGATAGATATGATAGATAGATATGATAGATAGATATGATAGATTGATAGATGATAGGTAGATAGATGATAGACACATATATTCACACAACATTTGCTAATAATCATGCTGCTTATGATTGCATACATTTGAATAAAAAATGTCAAAGCAAACTTAATGATATCATCAGAAAGCTCATAAAGTTTTCTAAAAGTCTTTTAATAACTTTTTTGATAATAAATATTCACTAAATTAATCATAAATCTGTTTATTTCTTCCATGGAAAAAGATTATTACCTGGTGTTTGGGCTGCTTTTTTTTTTTAATAGCTTAGGTATTAAAACTTCTTTGGGACTGAGTGTGAGCTTCAATCAGTTTTATTCATTTGTGAAAATCATATCAGACTAATTTGACACTCTAAACACAGCATACACAAGGAAGGAAGTACATTGTTCTGTAGGCAGCTTTGCTGGGACTAGGCATTTCCTGTCTTTTTTTTTCCCCCTAAAATACATTCCTGCAACTTCCATAAGATCTGAATTAAAAGCCATCGCTTCCCAGAGCTCCACGACTAACTCAGATGCCGACATGCTGATAGCTACTGATCTGAGAGAAACAGAGTTCGCATGCCCAAACCGGTTGCCTTTTGGTATGTTTTAACATCTGGACTTCCAAGTCAAACGTCCTATCAGGAAACGGGTTGCCTTTTGGTATGTGTTAGCATCTGGACTTCAAGTCAAACGTCCTCTCAGGAAACCTCAGCTCCTCACACTCAATCGCTCGAAAGAGGATGGGCACGGAAAAGAAGTAGAGGGAGCTGGAAGTTTGATGGAGGAGGCCAGGCACCATCTGGGCTATGTAGGAGGACTGGAGTGGGAAAGGGAACAAGATGGCATATGCTAGGAAAGTACAGATTGTAAAGAAAGGGTAGCACCCTTGTTTTGCAGACTAGCTACTCCATTTATGTTGCTGAAGATTCGGGAGGCAGAGAGAGATATCTTCGGGTTACTGCAGAGAGCTACATGGCAACATTCTGCAGCCCTGAGGAGGGGAGGGAGACCCATCCATGACAGCGCAATAGGTATAAATAACTGTCCATGAGTGTGAGCTCTAACAACTGAGTGAGAATTTGTGGGGAGGAACCATGTCTAAAATGCCTCCTGCATTCCCCCACAGAAACACAACCCTGGGCACACGAGACGGGCAGAAGCGCTGTGCTTGGGGGAACATCTGGGTTTAATTACAAGCTGTTTCTGTGAGAAAGTCAACCTTTCAACCTAACTCCTCCTCTGCAAAAGAAGGGAGGGGGGGCAGAAGGGATGGGTTACGCCAATCCAGCCTGCTCTTAAGGACTCATGTCAGAATGAAATAAACTAATGCACATGGCAATGCAAGGTGAACAGGGAACAGCTCCACCCTGGAAAGTGATGGTGTCATACCTGGGACAGAAAAGCAACTAATACTTCGCAAACTGATGGCCTGGTGAGCTTTGCTCATTACGCCTCTGTACAAGGATTCCTTTCAATTGACTTAAAGGTTTCTCAGCTTCGGCACTACCAACACTTTGAATCGGGAAACTCCTCAATGAAAGATGGAGGATGAGGGGAAGCAGACGCTTCTTGTGCATTGCAGCCTGTTCATAAATAAACGCTCTTCTCCCTCTCCCCACCAGCTCCAATAGCAGCATGCTGGTGACCATTCCCATAAGTCAGAACCAGAAATGTCCCCTGACACAGTCAAATGTTCCCAGTGGAGGCAGGTGTGGCTGTACAAAATTGATCAGCAGTCGAAAAAATGCTGATTTAGCTTAGATACCAGGGCAATCAATCGATTTTGATAAAGCCATCAGAGTTCTGCTTTCTCTATCCCTGAGTCATAAGTGATAACCACAGTAGGCACCTGTGGGTACGCTGCAGAAGCACCCCACTAATCTGTCTACATGCATTATCTCCTTTACTCTTATAAGGGGGTGCAATTAATTCATAATTTCCAAATGAAGAAATAGATGCTCACAGGGCTGTAGGGTCTTGCCCAGGTTCAAAGTGAAGTTCTGCATCCTGCTCTATAGCATTCCAGAGATGCACTTGACCACTGCTGCTGCTCATAAGATGAGGTGACCCGAATAGCTCGTGTCTGATGAACGTAATTCATCCCTGTCAATGGGATCATGATTTTAGACGTCAGGAGGATTAAAAAAAAATACAGCTATCAGGAGTTTTAGATGCTTAGTAAGTATTTACATGAGCCATGAACCCAAGTAAGGCATTAAAAAAATCAAGCATACATGTATAGAGGCAATTGCCAATGTACACACTGCATGCACAATTATCATTTAATTCTGTAGAAACTGGGTTTTGTGGATTATATTTTCTTAGTAAATGTTTCTGTTTTCTTGCTTCGGTGTTAATGGGAAAGATGGCGCTGTTCAAAAGCACAAAAATGTTAAGATTTGGTTTGTAAAAGTATGTGTTATTTGACAGATATGACTTCCTAAAGACTTTCTATCAATAAGTTCATGGCAAACACTATCACTCATTAAGTTTTGCATGCTGGCTACTTGTTGCCAGATAACTAACACAAAGTTAGTACCAAGTTGCTTAATGTTGAATCTAGGCTCTTTCAAAATACTGAGGCTTATTATTGTCTTTTCCAAGTTCAAACAATGGAGATGAGGAAAGGCTGAGTAATATGTGTTCAGTCCCAGAAGTCAGAGCAAAAGAAAACTTTAATTACTGAGTAATGTATAACTCAGATTGTCCTATCGGTGTCGATCATTAATGTCTATTGCAAGAGTAACCAGGGTTGCAAAGGTATTTAGTGTCGTAAATGATCCATCAGCAGGGGACGAATCCTTCTCAACTGACAACGAACAAGATCGTTAAGTGCTAATTTACTACAAGGAAGTCTGATTTCACATCCCTCTGACTTCTTTTCTGCTCCCTAGGGCAAGCAGAATCCTTAACTTCTACAACTGAGCACACGTATTGTATCCTCAAACAACAGCCTTGAATCATAATAATGTGGGGACTCATTCTCTCTACTCATGCTAAAATTACACAGTGGTTCCCATGGGGGCTGGAAGATCTTCTCTGGGCTGAGATTTAGTGTGGCAAATACCATGGACAGCATGACTACAATCTCTCCCTTAGTGAGTGTCACAAGCATTCGGTCAGCCACATTTTTGTGCTCTGATGAAGCCCCTGGATGGGAACCCAGAAGACACTCAAGACATTGCAAGAGAATTTTGTTGTGTCTTAAAGATGTGTGTATCTGATTCGGACCAGGCCTCTAATGAAGCAAGGATCTGAATTCGGAAGCCCTCCTGTTGTTAGAGTTTTCCTGCCTGGCCCACGGTCAGGATAAATCTCTCTCACCTGCCAGTCCCACAGCCGCTCAGACCCAACCAAGTAAACACAGAGACTTACATTGCTTACAAACTCTATGGCCGTGGCAGGCTTCTTGCTAACTGTCCTTATATCTTAAATTAATTCATTTCTATAAATCTATACCTTGCCACATGGCTCGTGGCTTACCGGCATCTTCACATGCTGTTTGTCCTGGCTGG
>CABHPQ010002232.1:0-44916 GCA_902168405.1 Peromyscus aztecus | reverse complement strand
TACCAAAGCACTCATAAACAGGCCAAGTACAGATGATTAGAGGCTCACAAGAAGCGAGACAGGACAGGGATCTAAGCTAATAATTAATGCCGGGGGAGAGGTCAGCCAGGGTCAAAAAGCTGGAAAGGTTTTATGGGAAGAAGGCATGTGGGCTTATTCTCAAAGACTCAGACCTAAGGGAGAGGGAGGAGGCTGCACATTTGGGGACATTCCTTACTCACTTACCTCCCCCCTCCCCCAGGTCTCCTGGACTTTGTGGGGCTTCTGAGGCCCAGAGCCGACTCTCACCTTGGTTTCTCTCTGGTTAACCTTATTCATCTGTAATGAAAACAGCTGCAGTGTGGATGGTCAGCTGCCATGAAGCTGGTCAGGGAGCCTGACTCATCCATCCAGGTCCTTGTTCACCTCTTTCACCTCCCCAGCTGCCTCAGGACTTAGAGTCATTCTCAGTCTCTTGTAGCTAGAGTTTTTATCTCTGGGTCCTGCCAAGTCCCGGCAGTCCCGCAGCCCACTAATAAAATAAACATACAGATGCTTGTATTATTTAAACTGTTCGGCCATTAGCTCAGGCCTACCATTGTCTAACTCTTACACTTAAACTCAGCCCATTTCTGTTAATCTATATGTCGCCACGTGTTCCGTGGCTTTACCGTTGTCTTTACATGCTGCTCCCTGGATGGCAGGCTGGCGTCTCCTCCAGCTTCCACCTCCCAGCCCCTCTTCTCTGTTTGTCCCACCTGTTCTATACTTCCTGCTTGGCTACTGGCCAATCAGTGTTTTATTTATCAATCAATCATAGCAACATATATTCACAACATACAGGACATCTCTCTGTCTCCTTTTGTTATGCCTTAGAATCTTCTGACTTCAAACTGCCTGCCTACCCTTGCCTCTCTACTCATAACTGGTTCATAACACCCTCCCCCAACACACACACTTAAATAACTCAGGGATGTGAGCAAAACTTTCTTCCATTCTTCTGAACATAGCTCAAACTGGCATTTTCATTTTAAGGTCTGAAAAAATAATGCTTTTAATAAACACCTTAAAATGAAACAAGAGCTGCATATTCCTTAGCAAAAGGACAGATATAGACAGTATTTTCTGAAGTTTTTTTTTTTTTGAACAGAAGAGAAAATAGAAAAGATTCACCAACATCACTTCTGCAGAGCACTGCACCCTGCTGTGATAAGGGACCCTGGCCTGCTGCTGGCCTTCTGGGGACCTCTGTCAGGTTTCAGGACTGGCTAGATGTGGGCATCTCAGTGGGAGGCCAATGGAGAGGTCTTCTGCCACCTGACTGCCTCCAGACTGAGCTGTCACGATTCACACCTGAGTCTCTGCCTGCTCTGGCTTCCCACTCAGCTTCCTTTCTGGTCTGAGGTTCGTGACTCACCCTGAGCTGTGTGCAGCCATGCATGGAGGCCATTCTTAATCTTTTCTTTCATCACCCACACATGATGGATGACATCCATATGCACACACATCTCAAAGGCTAAAGCCAATTTTATCTAAACCCAGGAAGAATTTTTGCAGGAACCAAAGCCAACGGTAAAAATAACGATAACATACCAACTAGATACAATAATCTGAAGTTGGCAAGACCATGACTGTGTTCACAATCTGCCCACTCCTGCTGGCTACACATGGAGCACAGCCCTACAGAAGATCTTTCTGAGTACAGGTTGTGGTGCCATTCCTTTGCCCCCCCAAATTAGTGAGGGTACAGTCGCTACCCAAAGGACTTTACTGGTAGGATTCCACTAAGCTTCATCTACATGCATGTGTGTTTTAAAGTATTTCATTGCATTTGTTTGTGCACGTGCTTGCATGCGTGTGTACATGTTTGGGGATGTATGGATAGATGGATGTGTCACGGTGAATGTGTAGAGGCTAGAGGGTGACTTTTGAGAGTTAGTCCTGTCCGTCTGGATTCTGGGGGTGGAACTCAAATCCTCACATTTGTGGTTATTCACAGAGCCATTGCACCAGCCCTATAGGTTTTGTTTGAAATAAGGTCTTGCTCTGTATCCCAGGCTTGCCTGGAACTCACTATGCAGACCAGGCTGGACTATAACTTGTGATGATGCTCCCGCCTCACCCTCCTGAATCCTGGAGTTAAAGGCCTGTGCTGCCACACCCAGCTCAGGCATATGTTCTTAACTGCAGTTAGCATGTACTGTATACTTGTTTATTTTTTTCCATCAAACTTAAAAAAATGAACTACTGTGTCCCTGAGTGTCCAGCACAGCAGTGGATTTTGATAAACAGACAGACGAACACACAAGCGAACAAACCATTTTGCCTAGGAACCCTGCGTGTCCCTTGCTCTGACTCCTAAACAACTTGCCTTACTGCTGGCCTTTCTCTGGGTCACTGGCATCCCCGGCTTCCAGCAACTGGCAACCATGCTTCCTAAACTCAGCCTGCCTTTTGTTCAGCCTGTATAGCTGATCTCTCATGCCAGTCCTGACGTTTTAGCCTCATTTGCTGGGCCTCCTTGGTTAGCTTGTTTGGTCTTTTTATACGGGAGTTTTGGAATGTTCTCTTTCTCTTTTTCTTGGTTTTTCAAGACAGGGTTTCTTTGTGTAAGAGTCCTGGCTAAAACTTGCTTTGTAGATCAGGCTGGTCTCTAACTCACAGAGATCTGCCTGTCTCTGCCTCTAGAGTGCTGGGATTAAAGGTATGCCCACAACACTCGGCTTGGAATGTTCTCAAGAACTTTGTTTATCCAGGTGTGATGGTGCACATGTACAACCCCAGCACTGGGCAGATGAGAGAGGGACAGGGTGAATTATAAGCCTTCCTCAGCTACATGGTGAGATGGTATCAGAACTCAAACTAAAGCAAACAAATGAATCCAAAGGAATTTTATTAACAGCCAGGATTTTCTTTAAGGGTCTCTCCCAGGAGCAGCCAGATGTGCATCATAGACAGATGTGTGCCTTCATCCATTTTTTTCACCCAGAGCAAGAAGCACAGGCCCGGACAGAGGCAATCCAGCTCATTTTCAGCATTTCTTATGCTTTTTTTGTCTTAAGATTTATTTGTATTTTTATTTCAGGTGTATGGGTGTTTTGCCTGCCTTCATGATGTGTACCATATGCACAAAGTGCCCTCAGAGGCTAGAAAAGGCCACTGGAGTCCTTGGAGCTGTAGTTACAGACTTGTGAACTGCTGTGTGTGTGTGTGCTGGGAATCAAAGCTGGGTCCTCTGGAAGAACAGCTAGTGCTCTGAATGCTGAGCCATCTCTCCAGCCCACTTTTGTGCTTTCTATCAATAACCACGCAAGGGCGGGGGCCATGGCTGAGTGAGTCTAGTACTTTCTGTGCAAGCATTAGGACCTGAGTTTGGATCCTCAGCACTCAAGTTCAGGCTGGGAACGGTGGTGTGCATCAGTGCCCCCAGCACTGGGCAGTGGGATGTGTGGGAGGAACATACACAAAAGACAAAAATCCATGTGGTCTAAAACCTGTGCCTCCCTTGGGGAGGTAAGTTCAATTTAATTCACTGTCTGTTCTCCAAACTTAACACAGGACCTGTGTACAGTACTGCTGAGTAAATTCACCAGAATGAATGAATGAATGAATGAATGAATGAATGAGCAAGGGCTGATTGAATGAATGAAATTAGTGATTGACTCATTTGTGCCTTTGGTTAACAAGGGGTGTTTTTGTGTCTCTGACCCGAGTCCTCAGCCTGGAGGCTCTATTTATTAATATGTATGAAAGGCAAAAAAAAAAAAATAGGCCTTGGGGCAGTTGGTGATCAAAACAGTGGTTAATGTTTAAAAGGGCGCCTGGCAGGAGTCTCCTGTCCAGTCAAGAGCAGGAAGGCCCAGCATGGGCCCAAATAGAGGGGAAGGATGGCTCAGGCTGGGGGTGGGGATGTCCAGGCACAAGTTGTTGTTGTTGTTTTTTTTTTGTGACTGTAATTGCTCTCATAAATCATACTAACTTTTGACCCTGTGCTATAGCCTCAGAGGATTTGGGGTCAGAGTGGAGGCTGGTCTGTTTATCTGTGACACTATCCTGGAGGATTAGTGTGCGTCAGATTCAGTCCAGAGGGTCATTGCTAATCACTGCTAACAGGCTAGCTGGTGCTGGCCTTTTGGGAAGCAATCTCTGGGCTTATACTAATTAGGGTCTACACCTCTAGAGGCCTGGACACAGCTGTGTCCTCTGTCTGTGCCAAGGGCCTGGGGACAAGGCAGGAGGCAGAATCCTGGAGACTTCAACTTCTTGGGGGACCAGAGGGAAGTGAAAAACAGTTAGTTGGGTGGTCTGAAGGGACTGTCTAGCTAATCATGCTTGCTGGACCTTAATGAAAGATCAACAGCCACAAAGCCCCAAGTGAGAGGTTCCTACGGGGATGAGAATGGATCAAAACTGTTGAAAGTTTTGACACCTTAAAGTTGATAATTGGTTTTATGTTATCTTAAACAAAACTGTATCTATCATAAAATGGGTCAATAAAGCCATTAAGCAAGGTCAATAAAGTTTTGTTTCTCTCACTGAATGCTTTCCTACAAATGCTAAATTCATTAAAAAGTCTGTTTTCTGCTCTGTTTGCATGTTTCTGCTTTGATGTCTCCATAAGCTCCTTTTGATGGATCCAGTGAAGAAATCCATCCCTAATGTTGTAACTGAGGGAGGGTCTCTGACCCTGAGACCTGGGGGAAAACCAGAAAGGCCCAAGTAGGGGGCCCTGGCTGTGAAGGGAACCAAGGGAGGAACACTGGTCATTGAGGGGACTGTGTGAAGTTCCTGGTCAATGAGGGGCTTGAGACAGGTGTCTGGGAGGACCCGAGTCACTGAGGAGATTGAGTGAGGTCTGAGTGAAGGTTCCTAGTCTGATCATGCTGACGGTGGGCTCTGTGTTAATGAGGGGCCTGGACAAAATGCTCTGGTCTTTAAGGACTTGAGGGCAGGTGTCTGATCTCTGAGGGTCTGAAGCAGGGGCCTTGTTCTAGTGGGATGGAGAAGGCTGGCAGGAGACATTTGTCACCAAAGGCTGAGGAAGCCCCTTATGATACCCCAACACCCTCCATCACTGTAGACAGAACTCAGATCCTCTTAGAATATGAGATAATGTTCTACTGAGTCACACCTTCAGGGCTGTCTCAAATTCCTTAGTGTGGTCAACGGTCCTAGGTGTGCAACTCTGTTCTGAGGAGATTGAGGATAAATCTTGGGTCATTGAGTTAGGGTCACTGGCAGAAGGGGAGGCTAAGGGTGGGAACTTTGACTCTGAGGAGGATAACAAAAGGTCTAGTCATGCCAGCATTACAAATGTTCCACAGTGTGGAAAGCCATTGAGACACAACTCAGGGTCTTTGATTAATGGGAAATCTAAATAAGGAAGCTTCCATTAATTTTGAGCTCCCATTGGTATGTGGGGACTTCCTGGTGTAGGGTCCAATAGCTGGCGTTTAAGGGCAGGATGAAAACAGTGGTCCTAATTCCATCCCTACGCCTCCTCCAGCCTGACCTGCAGGTGTTCCAATCACCAGCAGATGGCACTGCAGCGTCACACTTGGAGGGACATCTGACGGGTCCCAAGGTGGGGCCCAGGTGTAAACAAGTGAGATATGGGGGAGAAAGAGAAATTAACTGTCCCTCACATCAGACTCCCTGGAGGCAGGAAGGAATCAGGTTTAATGGCCCAAAGCAAATCTCTAAGCACAGGCCATCTAGAGTCCAAGCCCCATCATCACCATGCCAACTAGTTGCAAAGGCAGTGTGACTCTTACGTTTGGTTCACCCATATGTTCAGTTTTTAGCAAGTGTGTAATAAATCTTTCTCTGTCCCACCAGCCAGCTCCCAAATAGCGACACGGAGACTTATTATTAATTATGAAAGCTCTGCTTTAGCTTAGCTTATCCCACTAGCTCTTATAACTTAAATGAACCCATTTGTATTAGCCTACGTTCTATTACGTGGCACCACTTCTCTTCCATCTGCACCTCCTGTTCTCTCTCTGTGTCTCCTGGCATCTCTCATGTGCCTAGATTCATCTCCTACTTCCTCTCTATCTGCCTGGAGTCCTGCCTATACCTCCTGCCTAGCTGTTGGCCATTCAGCTCTCTATTAAATCAATCACAGCAACATATCTTCACACAGTGTATAAATACCCCACAAAACAAGTGCACATTCAAATTATGAGGGAATCCATGACAGACCCTGACGAGACCAGGGTGGATTGTCCTAGTAGTCACTACTGTTGGGGAAACTGACAGCTATGGAAGTAAAATTTTAATATAAACAAAGTAATTATAACAAACATGTTAGGAGCTATAGTATAAGGAGGTACAGGCTGATTTGGAGCCCAGGGATAGATTCGGTTCGAGCAGGATGTGAACACTGAAGTATGAGCAGGGTTCCTTTAAAGAGGCACAGCTGAGGGAGCAGTGTGGGGCCGCTGAGACATGACAAAGAGACTTTGGATGTGGCGTGTAAAAGAGTCTGGTCACGGGTAGACTTCCTCCAAGTCCAAATGTTCCAGGCATAAGGCCCAGGGTGAGGGAGACTGGGGGCAGGGGATGGTAAGGAGGAAGGACGGTAAGATGAGGAAGTTACCTAGACCATCACAACCCATAAGTCAGGCGTTGGTTACGGTCCTTAGCAGATGAAGATCTGTGGCTAGGTAGTCAATACACTCAGGTTTCTGTTCCGGTACTTTGGTTACCAAACTGTGAAGTAGGTTCAAGGGGAGACTGACGGCACAGGCAATCTTGTTAGAACTGATACCTTTATTTTTTGAGACAGGGTCACTATGTAGCCAAGGATGACTTTGGACTTCTGATCTTCCTGCTTCCACCTTCCCAGTGCCGTGGTCACAAGCATGTGCCACCACACCTAGGTTATGTGGGGAACAAACTCGGGGCTCCACACCTGCCAGGCAAGCATTCTACCGACTGAGCTTTAGCCCCAGCCCCTGAAGTTTATGACAATTAAGAACTGTGTGAGGGAAGAGAAAATGAACTCGAGGGTTGTTTAGGATGGAGGCATTTTGTGTTGAAGTAATGTTTGCTTCATGTTTGATGTTCCTAAAATTTTATCTCACCAATCACAGTGTCAGTCTCTAGGGTTGTTTTTACCCATATGTTGTTCAGAGGAGGAGTTCAGAGAGGTCATGCGGCCATACAACTTGGTTTGCCTTCACTGATTTTCCTGTCTTCTGTTGTCGCTTTGCTGGCCACTCTCCACAGGGCCACCCAAACAATATTTTGAAAATCCTTCCTTGAAATCCCCTATTACCCCCCCCCCCCCCCCCGCCCCCAACCGTGTACTTCATGGTTGCACACAAAGTTCTGGGACACGCCAGCTTTGCCTCCCTCAGGCTTTCCTGTCCCCATCTAGAGAGCAGGCTGGCAGGGCTCCTGGCAGGCTACAGCAATAATCTTTCTTCCTGCACACTTGAGTCTGTGCGGCTGACATACGCTCTCCATGGAAACCTTCATATAATGATTCTTCTGCCTCATCTCTGCCCACTTGTCACCCAAACAAATTACTCTTTGAGTTTTAACTTAAATATGCTCTCCTTCTGGTAGATTTTTGCAAGTCACCCTCAGCATCATGAGGTCAAGTCCATGTGCAATACAGTGTTAATGCACTTAGTATTTTTCTTTCTTAAAAAAAAAAGATTTATTTTTGTGTGTATGAGTGTTCTGTCTGCATATATGTGTGTACACCACGTATGTGCCTGGTGCCTGCAGAGGTCAGAAGAGGGTGCTGAATCTCCTGGAACTAGGGTTACAGACAGTTGTGAGCTGCCATAACCTGGGTCCCTTGCAAGGGTAGTCAGTGCTCAGTGCTGTTTTTTTTTGTTTTGTTTTGTTTTTGTTTGTTTTTTGTTTTTTTGTTTGTTTTTGTTTTTGTTTTTTTGGTTTTTTTTTTTGAGACAGGGTCTCTCTCTATAGCTCTGGCTGTCCTGGAACTTACTCTGTAGACCAGGCTGGTCTCAAACTCAGAGAAATTCCTGCCTCTGCCTCCGAGTGCTGGGATTAAAGGTGTGTGCCAGCTTGCCCGGTTGTAGTCAGGTATGTGTTCTTAATGACTGAGCCATCTCTCATGTTTTCTCTTTAAATTATTATTGTTTTGTGATCATTGTGTGTGTGCATTTGTATGTGTGTGTCAGAAGACAACATTTTGTGGAGTCAGTTCTTTCCTTCTGCCTTTACGTGTGCTCTGGGAATCGAACTCACATTGTCAGGTGCACACAGCAAGGGCTTTCCCCACTGAGCCATCTCACTGCCTCCCTTTAGTACTTTTCTTTGATAACACTTATCATAATTGTAATGAAGTATTTTCGTACTCACTGGCTCAGTGTCAGCTCTTCCACTGGACTGTCAGTTCCTTGAGGCAACTGGGTACTGCTGCTTAAGGGATTTCAGCACAGCTGTGTCATGACATCAGTGATACTGCACATAGGGGGCTGTTTGGGAGGAAATGGAATCAACCTAGGTGTCCATCACTCCATGGCTGGACAACAAAAATGTGGTGCGTATACAAGATGGGATTTTATTCCTCCATAAAGAAGATGAAATTATGAGAATTTCAGGACAATGGGTGGAGCTGGATCATACTAAGTGAGGTAACCCATGTTCTCTCATATGTAGATCTCAGCTCCCAATTCTTAACGTACGTTTAGTTGTATGAGAGTGAGTGTATGAGGAGAACAGAATGCTGTAATGGAAAGGGACCATGGCTGAAGGGAGAGAGGTAGAGACAGTTAATATAGGTGACAGGAGAACAGAAAGGGAAACACTGGGTTTATAAATGGAGAGGGCAGCCAGAAGATGGAGAAGAGGGGGGCATCCAAATTATGTATGAAATTAGGAAATCTACTACCTTGTAAACCGATTAATAAAAGGAGCCTGGAGAGATGGCTCAGAGGTTAAGAGCACTTGCTTCTCTTGCAGAGAACATAGGTTAGGTTCCCAGCATCTACATGACAACCATCTGAAACTTCAGTTCCAAGTGACCTGGCATCTTCTTCTGGCCTCTGTGGGCACCAGGCTTGCATATGATGCACATACATACACACAGGCAAATACTCACACACATAAAATAAAATCTCTAAGATAAAAAATAGAGGTTAAATATTCCTTATAATGGAACACTATTCTGTCATTAAGGTGGCTGAGAACTCATGCCACCCTCTATGAAATCCCACCACGACCTGCTGACAGAGATGACTGGGAACCAGAAGACCAACAAGCTGATGTCTGTGCAAAGCCCAAAGCCACCAGGCACAAGTGTCAGGCAGAGGGGAAATCAGCTGCTTACTGTCTGAATGACATGCCCTGGGGATGAATTTACACTGATTCATGAGTGGTACCTCATGGTTTTACTAGTGATTGGTAAGGCAAGGTTGGAGAACTGTTGACAAGACTGAAAACAGAGATTTGTGGCTGTATCTCTGAGAAGGGGCCCAGGGATGGGGTATGCTGCATTTCATGCTGACCAGAAGGTCCCCCCACAAAAGATATTCCTGAGGACTAGGTGGGCAGAATGACTCTAGTAATAGCCATGTTATCCTGGATATAATTCTCCATCTTGTGAGTTCTAGACCTCTCCCTGCACCATAAACACCAACCAGAGCTTGAAACAAGGACTCTCAGTAGGTAGTTTTCTTGGGCAGAGATCCCAGAGAGTAGGAAGAAGGGCAGAAAAGACGGTGAAACAGGGCAGGGCAGAGAATGTCCATCATCCAGTCAGGTCATTATTTTTGTGAGTAACTGAGCTTCATCTTTTGAGAATATGGGTAAAGTGTTCCTTAAATGTATCCGGTCTTGGCTTCATCCATTTAGCTACCTCACTTCAAGGCTGAGGATGTTGGAATGCGCTTACTTACCTCTCTATTTCTGTGAAGAGACACTGTGGTGAAGGTGACTTATAAAAGAAAGACTTTACTGGGACTCCTGGTTCCAGAGGGTTAGAGTCCACGACCATCATGATGGGGAGCATGGTTGCAGGCAGGCAGGCATGGAACTGGAGCAGGAACTAGAGCTCACATCCTGTTCCGTGGGCAAGAGAGAGGAACAGAGAGAGAAAGAGAGAGAGAGAGAGAGAGAGAGAGAGAGAGAGAGAGAGAGAGAGACAGAGAGAGACAGAGAGAGACAGAGAGAGAGACAGAGACATACAGACAGAGAGAGACAGAGGGAGACAGAGATAGACAGACAGACAGACAGACAGACAGACAGATAGATAGATAGATAGGTAGATAGATAGATAGATAGGGAAGCCATCCCCACAATGACACACTTTTTCCAACAAGGCCATAACTTCTAATCCTTCTAACTCACCCACTCAGGACCAAGCATTCAAACATGAGCCTATGGGGGCCGTTTTTATTCAAACTACCACATGTCCCTGGGCAAAAGGCGAAGGTGAGTGCATGATGCTTGCTTCCACTGACTGAGAAAAGGGGAGCCAAGAAGATCTGTGTGGGGCACAAGATGAGTCTGTTGCATCAATTATCTTTCTTCACCTTTGCCAGGCTTCACCCAACAGATTAGTGAAGGAGTTGGCAGTGGGATCAAGGGAAACCAACTAGGTTTGCTCTCAATAATGGAATTCTCTAGGCCAATCTTACTTGGTTACAACTGTCAAGTCTGCAAGTTGCCACTTAGCAGAGACACACTTTCAATTCATATAATGGAGTCATGTTTTAAGGGGAATCAGTCAGTTAGCTGGTATTAGCCAGAATCTTCATTACATGAAATTCAGTATTCCTCGAAGGGATACACAGTTACTGTAGACTTGGCTATTTCTTTCTTATCTATTTTTATGGGCACTAACATCTGTGAACTTACTAAATGTTTCATCTATCTATCTATCTATCTATCTATCTATCTATCTATCTATCTGTTTATTTATTTTTGAGGCAGAGCATCATGCATCCTAGGCTGGTCTCCAAGTGTGAGTAGCTGCACATGATCTTGAACTACTGATCTTCTTGCCTCCACTTCCCAAGTTTACACGATTGTACCATCATACCCAGGTTTTAAAATTTTAATTAATTATTTTTTTTGCAAGCTTTTGATATAGTGCCCATACCTCTATAGCTTAATAAGTAGCTCAGACTGGCCTTGAACTCATGGCAATTTTTCTGCCTTGGTTTCCTAAATGCTGGGATTAAGGGTGTAAGCAAGTAAGCCCGGCTACATATTGTATATATTCACACACACTGTATGTCTTGTCAGTTATTTGATGTTGCACAACAAATCAGCCTGAGGCTTAGTGGTTTAAAATGACAACCATATATTTTTGTTCAAGAGTCTGTAAACCATCTGGCTGGTCAGCTGGGCGCCTAGGATGGCCTTACTTACTCACGTCTGGTTGTTGTCTGTCTAAAGGCAGAAGTGACATGGGATCCTGGGCCATGTGTCCGTCCTTATGCAGTAGGCTAATCTGGAGTGGTTTATTGTGACAGGGCCAGGAAGAACGAAAGGCTGAGGCTCAGATCTGGCACATTCCATTTCTGCTGCACTTGATGACCGGAGCTAAAAACCAGTGTATATTGAATGGACCAGGAAACAGATGGGAAGGATTGTCTCACCTTGCCAACTGCAATGATTGAGATATGAGGTGTTCTTCAGGCTCCTGTGTTGAAGCTTGGGGTCCAGTTGGTGGATCTAATCATGGAGAGTGACTGGATCATGAGGTCTCTGACATCATTAATGGATGAATTCACCAATGGATTCCTAAAGTTAATGCCATTATTGGGAGATGGTGAGAGCTGGGGCCTGGTTGGAGAAAACAGGGTGCTGGAAACATGCTATTTAAGGATGTACTGTCATTGTCTGTTCCGGTCTCTGTTTCATGGATGCCACAAGGTGAGCAACCTTGTTCTCCAAGCTTTCTGACATGATGTTTAGCTTCAATATACACTGGTTCAGACTGAGATCTCTGCATCAGTGAGCCAACAACAGCCCTTTCTCCTTTAAATCATTTCTCATGCATCTTATTATAACAACGGAAAACCAATCCTGAAAGATGCTACTGGGATTACTATATTCCAGTTAGATATTCTTGAATATCTATTTCTTTCAAGAAATCCTATTATGGAACAATAACTATAATCATTCCCTAGTAGACTTTGCTGGATTGGGATGCCTATTTTCCAACCATGCCCTTCTTTCTCTCCTCTCCTCTCCCGTCTTCTCCCTGCCTTTCTCTTCTCTCTCCTCTCTCTCCCTCTCCCTCTCCTCTTACTCTCTTTATAACTTTCATTCTTTCCTTCCTTTAATTCATTCTTTCCTTCATTTTTTATCTTTTTTGAGACAGAGTTTTTCTATGTAGCTTTGGCTGACTCAGAACTCACTCTGTAGCCCAGGCTGGCATTGAGCATACTGTGATTTTCCTGTTCCAGTTTCTAGAGTTCTAAGATTACAGTGTACAGCCCACACTCTCAGATCACCATTCACTGTTTTGGGAAGTACCCACAGCAAGTCTAGTTTTAGGGCAAGCAGAATGGAACAGGTGTACAGGGAGGAGCTAGGAGAGCAGGAGGCTCTTGTGTATTAGAGGGAGAAACAAGCTCTCTAGGGTCTAGTTCAAAGGCTTTTCTGGGCCCCTGATTCTGTGAGATGGGCTATTTGATCCTAAGTTCACGAGATGGAGAAAATATACTAACCAAATTTACTCAGGAGATAATAATGTGGTTTTATTAGGAACATCCATTAAAAAGTTCATTTGAGGTAGAAGTTGCTAAGTCAAGGATTTCTAGGTGGGTAAAATACCTGTCCACAGATTCTCTGAGTAGGAGGAGTTGTGGGGTGAGGAAGACAAAAGAGGAAGAAAGAAAGAGGTTACAGTGGAGCAGAACCTGTGGTGTAATTCTTCCCATGACCAATCTTCCAGCTGGAAAGAGTATATACTTTTTTTGTTTGTTTGTTTTCTGTTTTAGTGACAGAGTCTCATACAGCCTAAGCTGGCTTCAAACTCACTATGCACCTGAAGATGACCTTCAACTCCTGACCTTCTTGCCTCTACAGCCTGAGTGCTGAGACTGTGGTTGTATGCTACCCAGTCTGGCTAAGAGTATGCTTCTTCATGAAACTTGATGACAAGGTGGTGCACATCGACAAGATTAGTCAAGGAATTAAGGTGTCAAAGGGGAGGTGGGAACATTGAGTGGGTGTGTGCTGTGAGTATATCAGAGTATGGGAAACTCTGAACTTGAAGCCAGGAGAACTAATACCCAGATATTAATTTCTGGTCATTTTGAATATCCAGTCTCCTCAACATCTTCTTAGCTTCTCCCACACCCTCTTTAGAAAGTAATGTTCTCAAACTTACAAAAGGACACAAAAGCATTTGTCTCTTCTCACAGAAGTAGGATGGAATGACAGGAAGAGGTTATGGGGTGTGAGGAGGAGAGCCCCTCACCCTCACATACCTCAACCTGACCTATGTATGACTCTTGCTGCTGAGTTGAGAGATTCAGTACAGCTGAGTGGAGGTTGCCCTGTGTAGATCCCCACACAGAAGCTATGTTCCTTCCTAAAAATACCATATATTATTAAGATGCCTAATGAACTATGCCCAAGGTTAACACACATGCCTTATGCTCTTTGTGTGAACTATGCATAGCAAAATTAACTTGATTTTTAAAATTATGATCTGTTTTTGTCTTAAACACATTTCTTCTGAACATGTAAGCCTGTAGGTAGACTTTTCCTGCCTGGCCCACGGTCAGGATAAATCTCTTTCACCTGCCAGTCCCACAGCCGCTCAGACCCAACCAAATAAACACAGAGACTTATATTGCTTACAAACTGTATGATCGTGGCAGGCTTCTTGCTAACTGTCCTTATATCTTAAATTAATCCGTTTCTATAAATCTATACCTTGCCACATGGCTCGTGGCTTACCGGCATCTTTACATGTTGCTGGCAGTCTCCCTCCGCCTTCCTGTTCTTTTTATTCTCTCTGTTAGTCCCGCCTATACTTCCTGCCTAGCCACTGGCCAATCAGTGTTTTATTAGCAACACATTTGCCATACAGAACATCCCACAGCATAAGCCTACCTAGCACCCCCATAATCATTTGATAATTTAATTTATGAAAATACTTCTTTTGGTAGGAAACAAATAGACCAAAACATGTTTTTTTTTCTTCTTCCTCCTTCAATTTCAACTACAGATTGCCTTCTTTAAACAGTGTAACTCTCTCCTTCTCTCTTTTTATTTAAATATTTATTTATTTTTTTGTGTATGATTGTTTTATCTGTCTGTATGTATGTACACCGTGCGTATGTAGTAACTATAGACTTGAATCCCCTGGAAAGGGAGTTATAGATGGTTGTGAGCCACCAAGTGGGTGCTGAGCACTCAATCTGGGTCCTCTGCAAGAGCGGTCGGTTCTCCTAACCGCTGAGCAATCTTTCCAGCCCCTCCACAACTTTCAAAATCACATGACTATTGCTGAAGCACTCAGTCATGTTCCTCTCCTAACACAGTCCCTGACTCTCCTCAAGTAAGTCGGTCCTTTCGCCCCCTAACCAGTAAACTTGCTAAGTTTGCTTCCCTCTTACTCATTTGGAAATTCTTTTCTGCAGTGTAAGTCAGCAACCCTAGGTACACACTAGCAAAGGCCCCTGAGCCTGAGAGGGAGACTCTCAGCTTGTAATGAGGACTATGGGGGGGGAGAGCCCCTCCTAGGGTCCAGGAAGAATCTACAACCAGCTGATAATTTAATCTTTGATGAAAGACAATGAACCTATGCACACGAAACTCCTTAGTCCATACACTTCATTCTTCTGAGTCAGTTCTCTCTCTACACAGCTTCTAGTCTGCTCTCGTGTCTAGCTCCTTTCTTGCCTGATTTCTCTCTACATTTCTCTGCTGTTCCCTCTAAGTTCTATGTTAATTCCTTCATCTTAATTCTGCCCCATCTAGGTTCTCATCCATCTAGTTCCTTCCCATCTCAGCCCCTCTCTCATCTCCTACTCTCTCATCTTGTTCTTTCCCGTCTGGCTCTTCCTCATCTTCCATCTTGTTCCTCTAACTCTCTTTTAGCCCTTTAATCTAGTTCTTCCCCATCTAGTTCATTCCTTTCCAGTTCTTCCCCATCTAGTTCTTCTGTTCTCTTTTCTCTGTCTCGTCCTCAAGTTCTCTACTCAAAACCCTCCTTCTGCCTCTCAGTTCTCGGTCCTCTCCTACTCTCCGTCTCCTTATTCTCTCAGTTCTCCCCAAGTCTCTCAGGGATCCAATTATAAACCCAAACAATAGCAATCCTCTGCCTGAGAAAGGTCACCAGGCTTGAATTCTTACAGGGTCATAAAGGCAGGTAAGAATTTTCCTCAGGCAGTGACCACCAGGCTTTCTTTTACAACCCAAAATGGGAGTGGTAAAAGAGGAGGTCAACTGAGCGCCAATGACTGGTTAGTGTATGAAAAGGGGATCTATGTGCTCAGTCTACATTCCTAGAAGTGGTTAGGTAAGAAGTTAGGGGTCTACTAGTAAGATTGTATAAGAAAGGAGGGTCTTACCCTAAATTGTACAAGAAATAAAGCTATCCGTTTGACCTAGGAGACAGGTGTTGTTTCCTTTGGTCTTGGATGCTTGATAGGCCTTTTAGATAAATACACTGTTAGGAGTTTTTGGAAGCACACAAGAAAATAATTTTAGGAAGCAGCTAAAGTATCACCAAGACTTCTTAAGCCATGGCTTGACCTTTGGAGAAGCCCTTGACTTTCCCAAGTAGTAGCTTTTGTGATAGTAGCTGAATTCCATTACATTTTCCTGCAGCTTGCAGTAAGCTTGAGTCGCCGACAATGGCCAGACTTACAGTCCCAGGTAACAGTGACTTTTCTGCTCCTTGATTGTCCTCTACCACAATATCCTGTCATTATGAATATTCCTCCTGTTCTCTGCCCTGTCACCACTAGGAGTTCTGTGTTGTAGCCTACTTGATGGCTTTCTTCAGAAAACAAGGAGATGTTTGAAACAGATCTTTCCCATTATTCTACACTCTCTCACCAGTATCTCCAGCCTGAGTAGTCATGTGTAGGTTTCTTCACTGAAGAGCTGAAGTCATTTTAGAAAGGTCCTCCAGCTTAGACTTTCTTGTCACATCGTACAGGGCTGGCACTCACAGGCCCATTAGGCACATGTCTTTTCATTCATTCTCCATGGACCTCTTGGGAACCTTGCTGCATTAGAAGCTACCACTTTCCTTGGGAAAACCTTCTACCCACCCAGAGGAAGGGATCTCACCCCTTAGATTACTCTCTCCTACCCCAAGGTCCCAATTTTGAATGTGTCAATTTTAGGCAGGATCCTTGGGACTTTAGCTAGTTAAACATGATGCTTACTGTCCCACAAGTCTTATGAACTGTATATCCACGTGTGGGGTATGATGAAATAGGAAGAGCCTACAGGTCAGTGGTTGGTTGCATATTTAGATTTTCCTGGCTAGGTTTCCTTTTTGCTATTCTTACATGTGTGAGCAGGAATTGGGTCAGTTTGTTTGATTAATAGAATTGCCATCTTAGCTGATGCTCTGCTCCCAGGAATAGATATTACCTTCCAGAGAGTACAATCTGTACTCATATTGAAGGGGATATATTTCCTCAATTAGAAGGGCATCTTGCCTTTCCCCCAACGTTAGTGAGCACCATTATCAGGGAGAGGTCTGGTTTCTTTCCTGCTCTGCCTGGGAATCCATTGAAATGATGAATGAGCCACATTATCCTTTAATAGCTCCTCTCTTTGTTAATTCAGGAAAGGCTTCAGACTCAGTAAATTGTTTGAGCAGTCTACTTTGGAAGCTGGGGTGGTTGTGAACATTCTTTTATAATAAATCCACTTTCACATAAGTTAACTGAAATAGTTTCTGCTCATTCCAATCAATCAATCACTCTCCAGAAGTCAGATGGGCTTTTCAAACAAGGTTGCAAGCAATGAACCTCAGAAGGATATGGGTGTCATCCCCAGGACTACAGCATGGAGCAGAGTGGTTAAGACAGGGTAGAGCAGTCTAGGAGGCCTACAAAGTTTGAATGGCCTCCAGTTCATTGAAAAAAGAAATGGAAGAAAAAAAGAAAAAGGAAAAAAAAAAGGAATCCTTGACTAGAGTCTATTGCAATTAATACTTGGGAAGATATGAGGACAATGTGAGAAAAATGGCTGGCATGACTTTGAAGTGAAGTTCTCAGAAAAAAAAATCCACACTGAATTCAACATTCTAGATGGATGATTGATGGATTGTGGAGAGCTGGAATGGGACTGGCCTATCTTTAGTCTGCTTAATACCCATTTACTGCCAAGCTCTCTATGGGAAACCTAACATCCTTGAGACTTTCAGGTAAATCCCTTAGAATGTAGCTTCCACCAATCCAAAGGCTAAGATTGCCATTACATAATACCTGAGGTCTGTAACAAAGGTTCTCTGCTTGGCTGTAACTTGCCTAACTGATGTTTCCACCAGTGTGTTTGGAAAAACAAACAAACAAACAAACAAAAAAACCAACTTTGATTTGTAACTTTCTTTGTTCTGCTACTATAAAAACTTCTTGAAACTACCTCCACATTGGAACCTTGTTGTGGGATATTTGTACACTGTGTGAAGATGTATTTGCTGTGATTAGTGTAATAAAAAGCCAAATGGCCAGTCATCCCTGCTTTACATCTAGTATCCTCCTATGCGTGAGTACATACCATGTTTGTCTTTCTGAGTCTGGGTTACCTCACTCAGGAGGATTTTTTCTAGATCCATCCATTTGCCTGCAAACCTCGTGATGTCATTGTTTTTCTCTGCTGAGTAGTATTCTATTGTGTATATGTACCACATTTTATTTATCCATTCTTCAGTTGAAGGGCATCTAGGTTGTTTCCAGGTTCTGGCTATTACAAACAATGCTGATATGAACATAGCTGAGCATGTGCCCTTGCGGTATGATTGAGCATTCCTTGAGTATATGCCCAAGAGTGGTATAGCTGGATCTTGGGGGAGATTGATTCCCAATTTTCTAAGAAAGCGCCATATTGATTTCCAAAGTGGTTGTACAAGCTTGCATTCCCACCAGCAGTGGAGGAGAGTTCCCTTAGCTCCACATCCTCTCCAGCATAAGCTGTCTTCAGTGTTTTTGATCTTAGCCATTCTAACAGGTGTAAGGTGGTATCTCAGAGTCATTTTGATTTGCATTTCCCTGATGATTAGGGATGTTGAGCAATTCCTTAAATGTCTTTCAGCCATTTGAGTTTCCTCTGTTGAGAATTCTCTGTTTAGTTCTATAGCCCATTTCTTAATTGGACTGTTGGGCATTTTGATGTCTTGAGTTCTTTATATATTTTGGATATCAGTCCTCTGTCAGATGTGGGGTTGGTGAAGACCTTTTCCCATTCTGTAGGCTGTTGCTTTGCCCTTGTTGACTGTATCCTTTGCTCTACAAAAGCTTCTCAGTTTCAAGAGGTCCCATTGATTGATTGTTTCTCTCAGTGTCTGTGCTACTGGTGTTATATTTAGGAAGTGATCTCCTACGTCAGTGCGTTCAAGACTACTTCCTAACCAAACGAATGGAAACACATGAACTATGAACCAATGGCTGAGGAGCCCCCAACTGGATCAGGCCATCTGGATAAGTGAGACAGTTGATTAGCTTGATCTGTTTGGGAGGCATCCAGGCAGTGGGACCGGGACCTGGCCTCCGTGCTGTGCTGGCTGTTTGGAACCTGGGGCTTATACAGGAACACTTGGCTCAGCCTGGGACGAGGGGACTGGATCTGTCTGGACTGAATCTACCAAGTTGAACTCAATCCTCAATCTTTGCCATGGAGGAGATGGGAATGGGGGGTGGGCTGGGGGGAAAGGGGGGGGTGGGGGTGGGAGAGGGAATCTGTGGCTGATATGTAAAATTAAATTAAATTATAAAATAAAATAACAAAAAAGCCAAACTGCCAATAGCAGGAGGAGGTATAGGCAGGATTTCCAGGGAAAGAAAGAAAGAGGAGGAGGAATCTAGGTGCACCGGCGATGTCAGGAGACATGGAGAGTAAATGGTAGACACAAGATGGAAGAGAGGTAACACCACGTGATAGAACATAGATTGATACAAATTAGTTAATTTAAGTTATAAGAGTTAGTTAGGAACAAGCCTAAGCCATAGGCCAAGCTTTTATAATTAATAATAAGTCTCTGTGTCATTATTTGGGAGCTGGCTGGTGGGACAGAACAAGAGTTGTTACAGAACATAGTATTTGGGTAATCCTGAATCTGTGTTCCAGGCCATGGCCACTCATATTTGGCTTTAGAATAAAACTATTTTTATTCCCTTTGAGGTGAAGCTGCGTTTTGTTTTGTTTTTGTGCATGTGTCCATAATTTTTTATACAATATATATCTTTTGGTTAAGGTAAGTTAAACCTTAGCACAGTGTAGGTTAATTTACCAGGGGTTCAGATCTTTTAAGAGTGATTTTTTGGGTTAGTTCCAGTACTTACCTGGTGAAGGTACTGAATAAGAGGGTTATAAGTGCTGGAGAGATGCTCAGGGGTTAAAAGCACTGGCTGCTCTTCCAGAGGACTGGGGCCTAATTCCCAGCACCTGCAAGGTAGCTCACAATTCTCTATAACTCCTGATACCCTCTTCTGGTCTCTGAGAGAGCACCTGACACATACTCAATGCACAGACACACATACAGCAGGCAGAATACCTATACATATAAAACAAATATTTTTTAAATGAAATGGACTATAGAGGACATATAAAGAAGGGGAAAATATCCTCCTTCCTGCTCCTCCTTTGTAGACTGAATCCTATTGTGCTGTTCCAGTTGGCTTTCACTATGTAATTCAGGTAGAGCTCCAAATCGAGATCATCTTGTTGCTGTCTCGTGAGTGCAGGATTACAGATATACTTGTCTCTCCTCCCCTCTGTACAAAGCTTTATTTAAAGTTAATCATAACCTTCTTATCCCATTGGCATTGGATGTTTTAAACAATTAAAAATTTTAAAGTGTATTTTATTTATGGGGGCCATGTTTTGTGTGTGGACAGCTTTTATTTGTTTTCTCCTTCTGCTTTGTGGGTCCTGGGCATCAGACTCAGGCTGTTAGGCTCACACCTTTACCCACTGACCTATCTTGTTGGCCTTGGCACCAGAGTTTTAATTAATTAATTAGACACAGGGTCTTATTATATATCCCAGGGTGGCTTTGAACTCATGATCTTCCTACCTCAGCCTCTTGAGTGTTGGGATTACTAATACACAAGCATGGAGTTATTAGTCACTTTCATTTTTTTCTGTCACTAATTTATCTGACAGGAACAATGTAAGGGATGAAGGGTTTATTTTGGTTTAAACTGCCAGTGGATAGAGTTCATCATGGGGGGCATGGCAGCAGGGGTGGGGGGCAGCTGCTCACACCGCATCTACAACCAGGAAGTACAGAGTGGACGGGAAGTGAGGCTGTGTGGAAAAACCTCAAGGCCCACCCCCAGTGACTCACTTTTTCAGAGTGGATCTACCATCTAAAGATTCTTCAACCTTTCCAAACAGCATTACCAGCTGAAGACCAAGAATTCAAACATGTTCAAACCACAGCATTTGGCTAGCCCATCTGTGAATTGCTACCAGATAATCTCCCAGTCTCCTGGTTTTTCTTTTGTGACAGGGTCTCATATAGCCCAGCCTGACACAAATTGTCTGTGTCCCAGAGGATGACATTGAACACCTGAAACTCCTGCCTCCACCTCCCATGTGCTAGGATTACAGCTTTCCAGCACCATGTCCCCTTACTTGCTTGCTTTCTTAGCTAGTTCCATTTTTGCATTAATTTTTTTCTTTTAAGATTTATTTTTACTTTTTTAATGTTTTTCATGCATGTGTGTCTGGTACCCTCAGAGGCTAGAAGATGTCATTGGATCCCCTGGAACTGGAGTTGCAGATGATTGTGAGCTTCCATGTAGGTGCTGGGAACAGAACCTGGGTCCTCTGCAAGAACTGCAAATGCTCTTAAGCACTGAGGCCAACCACCAGAAGTCGGTTGTCACCTTTTATCATGAAGGTCCCAGAGATGGACCCCAGGTTGTCAAACTTGGCAACAAGTGTCTCTACCCTCTGAGCAATCCTGACAGTCCAAATGTGCCTTTATAATATAGAATACAAAAATGCCCATGGCCATCCCTACAGTCCTTCTCATATGAATTGTTAAGCACTTGAGTTTTGTTTTGTTTTCAGAGCTGGGGATTCAATGCAGAATCATTGCTTATTTAAGCAAGTTCCTTACCATTGAGGTACATTCCAGTCCAGTTTTCAGTTTCTATTTTTGAAATAGGCTCTTACTAAGTTGCCCCCGCTAGCCTTGAACTTCCAGTTCTCCTGTCTCAGCCTCCCAAGTAGCTGGGATGTGCCACCAAACCCAGCCTTTTAAGCACTTTAAAAAGTGGGAAGTATGAGCCAGGCATGGTGGTACGTGTCTTTAATCCCAGTCTCAGCCTCCAGAGGCAGAGGCAGGTAGATCTCTGTGAGTTTGAGGCCAGCCTCCTCTGCACAGGGAGTTTCAGGCCAGCCAGGAACTACACAGTGAGACCTTGTCTCAAAACAAAAACAAAATAACTAAACAATTAAAAACCAAAGAAGTGGGTAGGGTGATTGAAGATAGAGTTTTACATTTTACTTAATTCTACAAAGTTTAAGACAAACAGCCACATGTAGCTGTTGGCTATCATATCAGACAGTTTAAAGCTAGAGAAACCCTTGGGTAAGTTTAAAAAAATGGGTCACACTGTAAGCATCAAGTTGATGGGTTTTATTTGCCAATGTGCAAAATTCAGCTCTTCATAAGCTTGAGTTTTACGTCTGTAGAGTTAGCCAACTAGTGAATGAAGATTTGGAAAAAGATCACAGGAAGCTCCATTTAAAAAAAAAAACCAAAAAAACAAAAACAAAACTTGAATGGCCTTGCACTTAGTTGAGAGCTCTACTGACTGCATTTGAAGGAAGTGGTGTGTAGGCACATCCTGCTGTAGCTTCTTGTAATTGCAGACCCCAGTCTCTCTCCAGCACTCATCTGAACAAGTTAGCTAGTGATTCATTCTCATTCATGAGCCGTAATGGTTTAGTCTGTACTATAGACATGTTTTTTTCTTCTTTCAAAACTGTACTTTATAGCAACTGTTTACCTAGTGTTTAGATTTTAATGTATATTATAAATAATCTAGAAATGGTTTAAAGTATATAGGAAGATGTCTGGGTTATCTGTGAATCTGCCCAACTTTATATTTGAGACTCAAGAGTTAGATGATTTTGATATCCCTAGACATATGAGGGCCTGGGAGAGAATCTCAGAACTTGTCCCTTAGGGATACAGATGGATACCTGTATAATATATGTGTCCATACATGTGTGGAGGATTTTGGACAAGGCAGGGAACTCATATATGTCGCTTCATCTTAAGTTTCTGTGGTATGAGTTCCAAAAAGGGGTTATAGCCAGGCTGAGTCAAAAGCTATGGAGCAACCTGACCACATGGGGGCATGTTTGGGAAATGCTGTTAGCTGATCCTCAAAGAATGCCAATAAAGCTCCATTTTGGAAAATGGAGGGTCTTCTTTCACTTTCAGGACCCATATTTCCATTACTATGAGGAAATGGTCTAGACATCAGAGAAGCTCGGTGACGCACTAGGGTCACCCCATGAGTAAGGGGTGAGTGCTAGGACCCACAGTTTGTCCTCTCAGTATGGATTCATGACTTTTTACCTTCTTATCAAATCATCTGAGGTCCTCTCTGTTCCTAATCAGGCACTATTCAAAACATCCAACACTCAGAAGTCCTTAACATTAAAAAACTTAAGTCATTTTAGATTTAGTTCAATCTCTTTCTAAGTGGGATGGGAAACAATTCATCATGTGACAATAGTGTGATCGTCACTGTTCTATGTAACTGTCATTGCCAACTGTTTTATGTAAGTAGCAAGACTGTAATTAAGTGAATGATCCGGAGTACAGAACTCGGGGTTGCTGAAGAATGCCTTAATCTCCCACAGAATTGGATGGACTTCTTTTGTTCCTCTCCAGTTTATTATGGATGTCAGGACAATCAAAGTGCCCCAAAAGTCAGCCCCTACTAGAGCCTCAGATTGAGAGTCTTCTCTTCCCTGCCCACTCAGTTGCATGCATCTCCTTGACTCTGATTTCCTGCAGTCTCTGCCTGGCCCATAGGTTGGACTGACTGATAAAATTTATATTGGAAATGATATTATCTTGGACTGGGCTACTCTCTCACTTACAACCGTGGCTCTTGAGTACTTCCCTTCTCCATCTGGTCCTCATGCCTCCTTAAACGAGTAAGAGCATGCAGAAAGAGATGAGCTAAAAGCTGCATGCAAAGAGTGGTTAGTTTCTTCCAGGCTTTCTTCTTTGCTTTTTTAAAAATAGGGTCTCGTGTAGCCCAGCCAGGCCTTGAACTCACAGTATAATTAAAGGTGACCTTGAATACTGATTCTCTGAAGATGGTTCTAGAACACAGGTATTCCAACTATCCTGTAGAGGGGAAGGTATTCTAAATAGACACTTGCATCTCTCAGTCTGACTCTTAGGCTCTTGAAACAAGGGACCTCGAAGAAATGGGAATTGCTCTAGTGCTCTCATGCTGGGAGAAGTACAAAGTGCCAACCGCAAGGGACACGCACATCCAGGAAAAGAGATTCCACGCAGTTCTAGCAACTTGTCAGACCACCATACAGACTGAATCCAAACAATGATGGGTCAGATGGAGGCCCAAACAATGATGGGTCGGTGGCAGGTGGGACCACACCTTGACTGAAACTGTTCGGATGTGTGTATCCTTGGCTCTCTATTTAAACTCTGACCTCACGTCAGGACTCAGATTTGCTGGATGGTTTGTCTCTCTTCTCAGGGTGTCCACATTGAATAAATCTCTTTTTTCTGCTTTTCTTTTTCTTTTTCTTTTTCTTTGGCTCTTTTAACTGGCCTGTTGAGGATAATGGGTAGCTGGACCTGACTTGAGACACAGGGTGTGTAGTGGATAGTTTTACGTGAACTTGACACAGACTGGAGTTACTTGAGACAAGGGAATCTCAATTGAGAAAATGCCTCCACAAATCAAGCTGCAGGCAAGCCTGTAGGACATTTTCTTAGTGATTGATGTGGGAGGGCCCAGCCCATTGTGGGTGGGGCCACCCCTGGTCTGGTGGTCCTGGGTTCTATAAGAAAGTAGGTTGAGCAAGCCATGGGGAGCAGGCCAGTAAGCAGCAACCCCCCACGCCCACCCCCATGGCCCCTGCATCAGTTCCTGTCCAGGTTCCTGCCCTGTTTGAGTTTCTGTCCCTTCAATGATGAACAGAGATGTGGAAGTGTAAGCTGAATAAACCCTTTTCCTCCCGAAGTTGCTTTTGGTTATGGTGTTTCATCACAGCAATAGTCACTTTAATTAAGACAGGATGTGACCCCCATGTTTGAGAACAAGATTACAGGCATTTGCCACCATGCTTGGCACAGTGCTTCTGCTCTGAGAAAACTGACATTACTGGTTTCAGGCTGTCTGGAAAGTTGCTGTGATGTTTTGGGTATCATGGCTTCTCTATGGAACTTGGGCTGGATCCCAGCTCGGCTACTTAACAGCAGTGTGATCTCAGCCAGCAACCTAACAGCTGGATTTCCCTGTCCCTTCACTGTGAAATGGAATTGTGAGGTCTAATTGATTTAATCTGCACAAATGTTTTCAAATTGGTCCTATCAATAATCAAATATGTTAGAAGTCAGGAGAGTGGCTGCCATTTAGGGCCTGGATGGTCCCCAGACGACAATAGAGTATTTAAAAGAATAGTGTGGAAGAATTCTGGAATTGATGGCAGGCTAGGAGCTGCCTCTGCCTGACCTAGCTGTGGCTCAGCCATTAAGACTACTTGCTGCTCTTACAGATAACATGGGCTCAGTTCCCTGTACCCATGGTGGCTCACAATCATCCATAACTTCAGTTCCAGGGGATCTGGCACTCTCTTCTGGGGCACTAGGTGCACATGGTGTGCTTATGTACATGTAGGCATAACACTCATGTACATAGAAAAATAAATAAATCTTTAAAAAAAGAAGAGGAAGAGGAAGCACATTGACAGGTCATAAACAACTGAAAAGTGCTGAGAAAAGGATGTATGAGAGGTGGGAAGGACATCAGCCAAGTTGAACCCAGCTGAGCCACCAGGCTCCCTGCAGGGTGGTGGTAAGGTAGGGGAGGAGAAGCAGGAGCCTCCTTCAAGAGGTAAGCCAAGCAGCTCCAGTGAAGAGATGCAGACATTACTACGGGCAAAATCAACCCACAGGCCTCAGAAACCTCAAATCCAGTTGTAGGTTTTGATGATACCAGATTCCTCTGACACACAGGTCAGCAATGGAGAAGAACTGAGTGTGCTGGATGACTCAGAGGGCAGTGGGAAGGCACCACTCCAGAGAAAATGAATTGTTTAAAACTGAGCTACCTGGAGGGCATGAGAGTGGAGAAGCCATGAGTCAGGGTTTGGGGATTTAATCTGCTGCAGTTCCTGGATGACAGACAGTCCCAGGAAACATTTGTGGCAAGCCAAAGGACCAGAGGCTGAGAAGCTGAACAGTTCAGGCCACAGGAGGTTGGGCTCAGGCTATGATTCATATACCCTGCCTCCCCCTATCTTGGTGGTCTGGAGAAGACCTCACTAATTGATAATAACTTTGGGATTTGATAGCCCTGAACCTGAGGTCAGCAGCTAGATTAACCTCCGGAGCCACTTGCTGCCAATTTCTGCTATAGAATTTGAGAGATCTGAAGTACACATATACACACTCACACATACACACACATGCACCTCAAATGAAACCAAAACAGCAACAAAAACCAGTGGCAGAGGAAGACTGGAAAAACACAAGCTACATGTAACAAAACAGAGGACACGTGAGAAAAGCCCAAGATCTCTAAATACCAAGTAACTGATCTACAAGGGGTCATGACATTTAGGGATTTTGGTCCTCAGACTTTCCCCCAATTCTCCAGCTGAATTCCATATTCTCAAGAGTGCCTGTTTCTATTATTTATTTTTCTTTCTTTTATTTTTAAGACAGGGTTTCCTTATTTAGATCTGGATGGCCTGGAGTTCACCATGTAGACCAGGCTAGCCTAGATCTTATAGAGACCAACCTGCCTTTGCCTCCCAAGTGCTGGGATTAAGGTGTGCTGTCGGCCCCTTTCTTTTTCTTAATAAACTACTTCCTACTTCGCCAAGAACCGGGAAATCTCAGTAGGTGCCCCATAGACTCTGACCACAGCTACAGCAGCCAGTGAACCAGCCCGGAGGTTTTTTATTTTTTTTTATTTATTTATTTTTTTATTTTTTTAAGATTTATGCTATTTCTTCCTCCTTTCTTCTCCACTATTGAACCTCCTAGGAGCTCTTGGAAATGGTGAGCAAACTCCTGTAGGAGGCCTGACGATCCTGTAGGAGGCTAGATCCAACCTCTTCCTGTCTCTTTCCTTTCTGCAATGTATTGTGCCCAAGGCTCAGAGCCAATGGTGTGCCTGGACCTTCTACTCTGACCTTCTGGAACACTGGCCAAGCTTATGCTAGGCCAAAGGAACATTCATTCTGGCTAGAGGCTGCCAATTTGGCACTTGAGACTGGGAGGCAGCTGTTGGGGAAAGTCCGCATTTAAACTGGGAAGGCCATGTAGACCCACTGTAGCTAGAGTTTTCCTGCCTGGCCCACAGTCAGGACAAATCTCTGTCACCGGCCAGTCCCACAGCCGCTCAGACCCAACCAAGTAAACACAGAGACTTATATTGCTTACAAACTGTATGGCCGTGGCAGGCTTCTTGCTTACTGTTCTTATATCTTAAATTAATCCATTTTTATAAATCTATACCTTGCCACGTGGCTCGTGGCTTACCAGAGTCTTCACATGCTGCTTGTTATGGCGGCAGCTGGCAGTGTCTCTGCCTCAGCCTTCCACTTCCCAGAATTCTTCTCCTCCTTGTCCTGCCTATACTTCCTGCCTGGCCACTGGCCAATTAGTGTTTAATTTATTGACCAATCAGAGCAATTTGACATACGGACCACCCACAGCAACCCACAGATGTTGGACAGATCCCAGCTGAGGCCAGGAAATGCGCAGATCCTACAGGGAACTCATGCCTGTGGAAATCTGGCTCACGCATGGATGGAGGTGTCTATCCATCACAGGCAGAGGACCACCAAATATGATGGCAGTCGTGTGGGTAACTAAGATGGTGACACTCATATTGGGTAGCCATGATGGCAGTAATAAAGACAATGAGGCCCACGTGACTGCTTGGGATCTACAGTGCCGATTGGTTCCCTGAACACCGTCACACTACAGACTTTCACATGCTACGGACGTTGCTTGCTTATTCCCATTCTCCCTTCCTTTTGCTTGCTCAGAGTCCTGCCAGGAAAGCGTGACTAGACTCAGAAGCAGTGGGCTCCAACGCAGGTACGATGGTGGCAGCAGTGGACGCTCTCACTTGCTCCCTCTTTGAATCCCAGATACTTCCTTCTTCAGAGCTCAAAGTCAGGGTGCAGATGTGATATGAAGGCCAACTTCACTGGCTTCAGGGTCCTTACCTGCTGGTAGAGTCAGGATCCTTCTGAAGAACGAACAAGAAGCCAAGCCAACTGTTGTCTGAGGTAAATGTCTGAGCTATTGCTGGGAAACAGAGAACCCAAGTCTGGCGGATGCAATGGGCTCTTTCCCCTCTTGGGCTCTGGTTAACATTGCTCCATACTCTCCCACAGCTTCACTTTGTTTACTTCTGTTCCACCACGTTCTAACTGCTCTCATATTCTCTCTGCTCAGCCACGATACACAGCCATATCCCTGAGAGTAGGGATGTAGTTCCCCAGGTAACAAGACAGCCCCCTGAATGTGAGTTCCACAGGGAGAAATACCATTTCCATTTGTATTTTTGCCTTGAATGGCAACCTACAACAAAACCCAGAGACATTCATGAGAGCAAGTCTTTTTCCTGAACCTAGCCATTGTAGCTTGGGCCTTTATGCTCGAAGAAGGGACTTGTATATCAACATTTTAGATTTTAGTCCTAGGAGAAAGATAATGCAAGCGATTGGTTCAAATCCCAGATAGGGAAAGAACAAATCTAAAAGAGTTGGGACTCAAACCAGCATTTGTAATTCTTCTGTGGATATATCTCGGTCCTGCCTGGGTACACCTGGGCTGCAATGATGGTAAATGGGATGCATCAATCAGATGCTGAGGACACAGGGTAGGCAGGAGATACACCTTCTCCACCCTAGAGGCCCCTAGTTTCCCATCTCTCTCCCTAGGGTCACCATGGGAAATTCACCTTCAGGTCCTTGGACTCTATACTACAAAGCAGCCCCAAGGATTGGAATGAGGGACTGGATAGATGGCTCAGCAGTAAAGCATGCTTGTTGTTAAGAGGACCAGAGTTTAGTGTCCAATATCCATGTTGGGTGGTTCACAAACACCTGTAACACCAGTTACAGGGGATCTGATGACCTCTTTTGACCTCTGTGAGCACCTACACACACACACACACACACACACACACAAACACAGACACACACACAGACACACACACACACACACACACACACACACACACACACACACAGACACACAGAGTAAAATCTTTAAATGAGTTTGATCCTGAAATGTAAAGGGAAATAGGCTAATATTTTACTGTAACAACTTCTGGACTCAGTGGAAAAATGAAGGATGGAAGCTTAAACCATAGCACCATCCTATCTATTGCCAGGCTTATTTTATAAGAATAAAGGCAAATGTGCCTTATATCCAGACCTTCATGACCCTCTTCCAGGATTAGGGACCGTGCAAAGAAACAAGGAAACAAAACAAAAAACAGGCATCTCTAAAAGGGTAGAAGCCACATGTGCTTCAAAAGGAAAGACCTCAAAACAGGGCACTTGAAACACCCAGCAGGGCCATGTCTAACACATTATTATCTAGATGCCTAGCATTGGAAGGTGGTTTGTCCCTGTTTCCAGAAAAGCAAGATGCCAACCCTAACACAATCCCCTAAGGTACCTGACGAAGTAGAGCAGTCAGAAACCAAAAGGCAGTCCACAGATTCCCCAGGAGTTAACCGCGCTCCCTCCGAAAGTACAGCTGGCACCTCTTCTCTCTTGCTAATACAATGTGTCATGTGTGTCACGATCACTTTCATGCCACATTTATGCCATTCTCTGTTAGGATGGATGTATCAAAGCTCAGTCTTCCTAGAATTCGCCTGAGTAACTGGGTCATAAAACCTGGGGCTACTTCATGCTTTCTTTTCCCTTTTTTATTGCACACTAAGATTATTACTTTTGTCATGCCTAATTAAAAACATGCATGCACATGTGTGTGGATGAGAATGTTTTAGGGATGTATTAAAAGGCCCAATCAGAGCAACACTATTTTATAGACTTGGGCCCTTTTTTTTTTTTTTAAGTCAGATTCTCCTTATGTAGTTATCTGGCTGTTTTAGAACTCACTATGTAGATCAGGCTGGCCTCAAACTCAGAGATATATATCTGCCTCTGCCTCCTAAATGCTGGAATTAAAGGCATGTGCCACCACTGCCTGGCTTTCTTTTTATTTTTTAAACCTGAATATTAGAAAATTTAGAATTATATGCATTATTTTTATGTTGGACAATGCTAAAGTAGACATTTGGCTGCTCTTCCTGCCATCTGGGATTTTGGCCGGCAGTAACGTAGGATGTCTACCCATGAGGCATATAAGTGACTGGTCTTCTCCAGGGATCTCAGCCACAGAAGTTGCCCTGTCTTTCTGGGGTCAACCTTAGAGGAACCTAAGCTTGCTTTCCTTGGTTTTCCAAGCTTCAGCAGGTGGTACTCTAATTTGACTTCCCTAGGATAGCCAAATCCCAAGTTAAAGACAGACAGCAGTTGCTATTCTTTGAGGATTCCCAGTTTCAATTTTGTAACCTTTATAAGTAAAGCACCATCTGGACATTATGTTTTTCTGCCTTCATAGCTTTTCTATTCAGATGGAGCCATGTAAGCGTAATATATGGTGTCCTCAATATCTGAAAAATTAAGAAAATTTTACTTGGGTGGTGGTGGTGGTGGTGGTGGTGGTGGTAGTGGTGTGTGTGTGTTTATGTGTGTGTGAAATGGCATGCCTGTGGAGTTCAGAGGATAACTTTAGAGAGTTGATTTTCTCCTTTCATCACAGGATCAAATTCAAGTTGCTAGGCTTGTGTAGCCAATAGTTTCACCCAGTACTTTACCTGTGGAGCCATCTCGCCGGCCCCCTTTGTACAAATTTTATAGTGTAGAAGTATATATGAGTCAGTTTATCCTCCCTCCCTCCCTCCCTCCCTCCTTATTTCCTTTTTCTGCTTTTTGAATAGGCTCTTGTTTTGCTACTCTACATTGCATAACTTCTTATGGAGAGAGCTGAACGAATGTCTATTCACCCCAGATCAGTGACAGACCAAAGAATCATTCCACCCAAGTCTAGTTTGTTGAGTTTATTTGGGGTTGCCTACAGAAACATGAGCAACTTATGGGGAGCTAGACTAGAGTATCCCCCACAGCAATTATTAATCACTTATTTATTCTCAGGAAAGGGCTTCATATGTCCTTTGAGCCTCAAGGGCCATTTTTATGAGGCGATGTTAGTGGGTCCAATCTTGTGAGGGTCTCCTATGGGTAATCACAACTGCTCTGATTTCAAGACGACAAGAGGCACATCACACTTGGAGCAGTGTTCCTCAATAGCTTGGCTGGCCTGGTATTCACTATGTAGCCCAGGCTAGACTCAGATTCATGGCAATCTGCCTGCTTCAGCCTCCCAACAAATGCTAAGCCACATGAGTCAAATCACTTTCCAGGTGTAGATACTAGGTGGCTTGTAAATGACTTAACCTTCCTTCTAGCTATCAGTACATAGGAGAATGTTGGTGTTAAGCTGAAGTAGGGAGAGAGCTCCAGTGGCTCACAATGCCCTTAATTAAGCCTTAACCTATTAGAAATCACCACAGCATCATGTTCAAGTTTGCCTTCAGGTCTCCATTCCGTCCCAGTGCACAGGGCTACCCAAGTGCTCGGCTCTGTCATTTACCACGTGGGTGGTAGAATTAGTCCTTGAATCAGAGTCAGCTGAGAAATGTCAGGTGGAAGAACACTGCTGGCTTTCATCAAGCGCTTCTTAGTGATTTGTCTAAAATGGGAGCACTCCCTCCAGGCAGCAGTTCTCGAATGCCAGAATGTTTTGAATTCCTTACATTACAGAAAAGGGCTCAATGGAGTCTATTCACTTACGCGTTTTAGGCTTTTTGTCTTTTGGAATGTCCCAAGATATTTCGAAGAGGAGGCCCAACTCCTGCATTCCTGCGATTGGCTCCAGTAGCAAGTATATTTTCTGAAGTTCTGCCCTCCTGACAACTTCAGTCTCAACTTGGGGGCAAGATGCCCTAATGCACAGTGTGCTTTGAACAAACCATCCACCTGGCCTTCCTTTACTACCCAGGGAGGGGTCTAAACTTTGCGATTTCTATACTTACTTAGAGGGAAACTTACACACAATGTCTAGAAACCTTGATGTTCTACAAATCTAGGAGGGGAATGTTTTCAAACTCTTTATAGTGGGAATTCAGTACCTCTATACAAGAAAAATGATAGTATCTATCTCGTAAGTCTGAAGAGACCACGGGAGAAGCTTCTGCTGGCTGCTCAGTTGCCACTGAGTGTCTGCTGATGTCAGTGCCATTGTCTCCAGGAATGCTGACCAGGCTGTGCTGAACTTTGCCACTGACATGGGAGTCACTCATATTCTGGCCACTTCACTCCTGAGACCTTCCTTGACCAGACTGAGGCAGCCTTCTGGTGGTGATGGATGCTGGGGCTCACCATTAGCCTCTTGCAGAGGTGTCTTATGCCAATCTACCCACCGTTGCTCTGAGTAACACAGATTCTCGTCTATGCTGAGTGGCAGTTAGGATCCCATGCAACAATAAAGCAGCTCACGTAGTGGGTCTGACTGGATGCACGCCCTAGAATTTCTCTACGTGAATGGTGAATGGCATCATCTCATGTAAACATGCATGTTAGGCCATGGCTAATCTCCACTTCTGCAGAGACCCTGAGAAGGAAGAGCAAGCTGGCGCTGAAAAGGCTGTGACCAGGGAAGAGCTTCAGCATGAATGGACCTCACCAGTTTCCCAGTTCCTCAGCCTGAGGAGGCAGATGGCCTGAAGGCACCCAGGTGCCCTCTGTGCCCATCCAGCAGTTCCCAGGCACAGAGGACAGGTCTGCTCAGGTCACTGAATGCATAGGGACACTACTTCATGGCAGGAAGCTGCTCTGCAGATACTCAGGCAAGATGGAAAATGAAGAGTTTCTGAAAGCAAAGCAAAACCAAATGACAACAGTCAGCAAACTCCTCCCTCTCACAGGGTGACTGCCTGCCTGCTGTTGTTACAAGGTGCAAACTCCTCCCTCTCACAGGGTGCCTGCCTGCCTGCTATTACAAGGTGCTTTTTTCCTGTTCTAGTGCTGTTAGGTGGTGTCTGTTTGTCTATTAGTTTCCTAAAACTGCTGTATCAAGCTATTGTAATATACCTGGCTTAGAACTACAGAACTGTGGGGTTAGGGATGCATTTCCAAGGCTAAATGCTTGCCCAGCATTCTCTAGGTCATGGTTTCTTGTCCTCAGCACTGGGAGTGGGGGTAGAAATGGGGGTTGAGAGGTGGAGGCTGGGCATGTTGGTGCACAGCTATAATCCCAGCATTCAAGAGAATCAGAAGGTCTATACAGCAAGTTCAAGGCCAGCCTTGACTCCATGAAATCCTTTCTAAAAAATAAATAAATAAATAAATAAATAAATAAATAAATAAAATAATAAAAAATAGGAAGAGAGTAGGGAAGAAAAGAATCATTAAAATAACCCCCCTCCTCACAATTATTCTCCTTACAGTTCCAGTGGGCAGATGGACAGAATCAGTGTCAGTAGCAGCTCATGCCCCAGAAAGCTGGGCAGGACAGTGTGTGTGTGTGTGTGTATGTGTGTGTAATATCTATGTATATCATCTGTCTGTTTGTCTGTCTGTATATCATCTATCTATATCATGTGCCTCTCCTAATTTGTGGGGGCACCAACCATCATTTGCAGACCTTTGGCTGTGGCTACCCTACATCTGCCTCAGTCTTCACATCATCTTTCCTGAGGTCCCGTGTCTTCCCTTATCAAGGCAACAGTCTAGGGGTGTACCTTAAATTCAGGGTGATCTCATCTCAAGAGCATTAACTTAATTTTATCTGCCAAGGTTCAGTATCCAAATAAGATCACATTCGCAGGTATTGGGAGTTAGGACTCATGCATATCTTTCTGAGAGATAATACTCAGTGTATAAAAGCTGAAAAACAAAACCAACAAAAACCAGTCATTTGAGTAAGCAATATGCCTGATTCTTTGCCATTGAAGGCATTCCCAGGTCTCTCATTTGAATAGTTTAATTTCTGGAAACTGCAAATTCTTCTTTCCGGCTGCCCCTAACCCAGGTATTTAAATTGCCAGTGGCACAGAGCCCCCTTATTGTGTGGTGTGGCGTTACCCCTGCCGTAGACAGGATGCCTATAACAAAGGCTGGAAGGTAGTGCCTGTCCACCGAGGCTCATTCCCTGTTAATTTTTTTCCTTTTAGAAAACAAACAAAACAGAATTAGTCATTTTGTTTTCTAGGACAGTGACATACTTCTCTTTTAAAAAGTATGATATTTAGTATGGGGAAGAATAAAGAACATTACAGCATTGAACAGCAAAACTACATCTTTAGGTATTGTGATGGAGCAGAGGGAAGTTTACTTATAATTCTATTTCTTTCTCTCTCTTTTATTCATTTCCACTGTTAGGGCAGTTTACTAAAATAACCACAAAACATCTCCGATATCATTTCCACAACTGAGAGTGAAACCGTGGTCCAATAACACGCCTACTCCTCCATGCTTGCTTAGCATATGGCATGAATCACCCTTTGCAGCTTGTAGGTTGTCAACAAGTATGTTTTAGCCCAGGTCCCTGGAAACTCTTACTGGAGTTCCCAGTAAAAGAATAGTAACAATAGTTGAAGTCATTCCACAGTAGGAAGTCAGCTGTCTATCAAAATAGCAGTGGGGGGCACTGCATATAGAGGGTTTCCTACTATAAACTGGAAACTCTGGATTTCTGGTCGACTCACTCTGGGAAAGACAGATCCATGGGAGTAGGTACAGTCTTTTGATCTTCTTTTAGGCCAACTTGGGCCTGTGTCTGCTCTACAATTCTATACTGGATAATTCTCAAGAAGTATGGCAAACAGGAAAGGGCTTGAGAGACAAGCTGTTAACTCTGTACAGAGACCTATTATCTCATTTCAACAGAAAACATCAGAGATGCTCCAATGAGAAAACCAAAAACAACCAATGGCCTTCAAGATAGCAACAAGTTTGTGTTTTCCTACACCTAGCAGGACTCCACCACAGATGCCTGTAAGTGCACCAGTGAGGTGAAAAGGAACAAAAAAAACAGATACCATTTGGTTTATAAGGCATGGTGGTTTGAATGAGAAGGGCCTCCAAAAGCTCATATATTTGAATGCTTGGCCCCCAGTTGGTGTAACTGTTTGGGAAAGACTAGGAGGTGTGGCCTTGTTGGAGGAAATGTGTCACTGGGGGTGAGGCTTTGAGGTTTCAAACAGCCCACACCATTCCCAGTTAGCTTTTAAGATGTCAACTCTGAGCTACTGTTCTAGGCCACACCTGCCTGTCTTCTTCCCTTCTCTTTATCATGTTAGGTCATAGACTCTTACTGTGAGTCCCCAAATTAAATGCTTTCTTTCATAAGTTGCCTTGATGATGGTGTTTTCTCACAGCAATAGTAAAGTAACTAAGACACAAGGGAAAATCTTTGTCCCTGGTAAATATACAAGCCAGCATGTCTGTGTTAGCTTTCTCTTACTGTAACCAAACACCCAAGGAAACCAGTTCAGGGGCAGAAAGTTCATTTTGGTTAATAGCTTTAGAAGTTCAAGCTCAGGATTGGTGGTTCATCTATGACTCCCAATCCAAGGGTTAAGTCTCTGAAGGATGCTTAGCTTATTTGGGTGTCTGAAATTGATGTCTAGGACCAAGGACATTTTTTTAATTTTCTTTTGAGATGCATTAATTTTATTATTTGATGTGTATGAGTGCTTTGCCTGCATGTATGTATGTGTACCATGGGTGTGCCTAGTGTCCATGTCAGTCAGAAGAGGCCCTCAAATCCCCTGGGTCTGGAGTTACAGATGGTTGTGAGCTACCATATTCGTGTGTGCTGGGGATTGAACTTGGGTCCTCTGCAAGAGCAATAGGGGCTCTTAATGATGAGCCAACTCTCCAACCCCAAAGGATGTTTCTTGTATAATGAACTCATCTAGACATCTTTCATCTTTTCTAAGATTTTGTTCCATTTGATAATCAGAAACGTTAAGCTTGCATTGGTATGGAGATGAAGGATTCCAATTTATGAACAACCCAGAGGCTACTGGTGAATCACTAATCTAGCAGCAAGCCCAAGTCTCCTCTCAAAGGGAGTATGATTCTTAGTTGCTGAAGGCATTGTCTTAGTTGAAAATCCAGAATATTTTTTCTGTAGTTTTCCTTATAGGAGCTGCCTTGGCTGCTTGCCTGTGTTCATAAATCACCTTGGTGAGAGAGGGAGAAAATGCAGATATTTATTCTTATTTATATAGCCAAAGGGTCATGTTGGGACTCAGAAAATGATTCCACAAAGCACTGTATTTTGACATGTTGAGAATCTGACCTAGTGGAGAATGGAAGTCCTCCGTGATCTTCTCATGGCATCTGTCTCCTGCTGCCTCTTTTCCTGAGCTCCCCTGAAGCCATTCACAGAAACCACAATTCTTTTCTAACACAAAACATAGGAATTACAGGGTGGGGAGATGACTCAGTAGTTAAGAGCATTCCTTGCTCTTCCAGGGGACCCAGGTTCTATCCCTCCACACATACTGGGTAGCTCACAATCACCTGTAACTTCACCTCCAGGAGGATTTAATGCCTCTGGCTTCTGTGGGCATTCACACTTACATGCACATATCATCTACACACACCCTGCACTCACATGCACATATTTACACACACACACACACACACACACACACACGCTCTTTTTTAAAAGTTAAAAAAAAGTCCCACAGAAATGAGAAGGGTCACTCCCTTTCTTCAACATCTTAGTTGCAGGGGAATTCTGCTTCGTACCCAGGAGAAAGGTGTGCTGCAAGAGAAGTCCCAAAAAAATCTTAGTAGACAGGCCTTGCTGGGTCTCCTCTCACCATACCCCTTTGTCTAACCCCATTTCTGGGTAATTCTCCATTCTTCACTGAACATAAGCATAATATGAGACAGTTTCCCTTTGTGTCTTCACTTTTGAAGTCTGTGCTGAGTAAAACCTCCATTACATAAATTTAGTTTGACATTTCAGTCTCTGTGTAGCCCAGGATAGTCTTAATCCTCCTGACTCATGGTCCTTAGTCTGGGATTGCAGGTGTAAGATCACAGGTTACAAGCCCATTTTAATCTGATTTTGGTTGTTAGAATGTCAGTTACGAGTTTGTGATGGATGGTGATGGGCATCATATCGTTGAACCTCTACAGTGAGAACTGACCAGACTGTGGCTTATACTTGGCTAGAGTCAGTCACTAAGGCTTTTTTCCTCAACCCTATTCATTTATGTAATCTTTTGGGTGACCCAAGACATATAGTGTATCTAAGCTGGAGAGATGGTTCAGTCAGTAAGAATACTTGCTGCTTTTACAGAGGATGGGGACTCTATTTCAGCACCCACATTGGATAGCTCACAATTACCTGTAACTACAGCTTGAGGGGATCTGACACCCTCTGACCTCCATAGGCTGTTGCACATACATGTGCACACACACATGCATACACACACAACACACACATTTCCAAGTTGTTGGGCTGGGGTGTGGCTTAGTGGCAGGCCACTTGTCTAGCATGCTTGAGGCTTTGGGTTTTATTCTTAACACTGCAGTCAACCAACCAACTAATCTGTCAACCAGCTAAAGGGTGTGGTGGTGAACACTTACTCCAACACTCAGGTGTCTGAGACAGGAGGATTTTGAGCTTGAGGCTTGAACTACACAGCAAGACTCTATCTCAGAAACTCAGAAACAGGGTTGTGGATTTAGCTCAGTTAGTGTGCATAGGGCCCTGGGCTCAATCCCCAGCACCAGCATAAACTAGGCTTGGTGGTACATACTTGTAATCCAAGTACTTGGGTGGTGGAAGCAAGAGGATCAGAAGTTCAAGGTCATCCTTGACTGAACAGTGAGTTTAGGGCCAGCTCCAGCTACATGAAACCCTGTCTCAAACAACTCTTAGTTCATTAGGTTTAGATGGCTCTGGTACTCTGGGGTCCAACATGGGCAAATCGAAGTACCATATAAATAGGAAAAAACAAAAATTTCACAATAAGAAATCAGGAATAAACCTTTAAGTAGCGACTTTCCACTTTAACATTCACTATGTATTCCACGCTGGTCTCCAACTGGCGATCTTCCTACCCCAATGTGTACCAGATAATCACATTCACCATTTTCGGAGACAGGGCATTGAAGGCATTAGGTAGGAACCAGAGTCAACCTCCATTAAATAACAGACAAAGGACTACTTATTCTAACCCACAGCTGAGCTATTCCCCACGAAGCCCAAAATAGGACAACACAAACCAATGGGAAGAAATAGCAATATATGAAGCCAGAGGCTAAACCTGGAAAATATCAGAGGATGCCCCGCCCAGCCCGCCTCCACACAAAGCCCTGCCTTCGGCCTTTAGCAGAACATTCCAAACTTCTTAGGCCTCCGCCCAGCGTGGGGCTCAGCAGCGTTTTGAAGTCTTAGGTTATGCCTTATCCCTTTAACCCCCTACCTCCACCAGCACACAACCTTTCTCTGATCACTCGAAGCATGAATGAAAATCTCAGTGGCTCGCCCTTTGCTGTGGGAGAGCATAGGCCTGAAAGAGGCCCACCAGGGAAATGGGCAAATGTAGAGCTCAAACTCATGGGGGGAAAGGGGGCTTGAGGGGGGTACCTCTGGGCCAGCCTGCTTCCCCCGTAGATCCCTGGGCGGAGCCCTCAAAAAAGCCCCCTTCGGACATCCCGCCCCCTGCTCGGCCTCCTCCTTCTCCCACCAGGGGAGATGCCAACTCCGCCCGGCTGAGTCACGGCCTGAGCTGGGGAGGAGGCGGAGAAAGGCGGCCCTAGCCCAGATCGCAGCGGTTGGCCGCAGGGAGAGCAAACAGGGCTGTCAGAGATCATGGGGGAGAGCGCGCTGGAGTCGGGGCCTGTGCCCGGGGCGCCGGCCGGGGGTCCGGTGCACGCCGTCACCGTGGTGACTTTGCTGGAAAAGCTGGCCACCATGCTGGAGGCGCTGCGGGAGCGTCAGGGTGGCCTGGCTGAGAGGCAGGGCGGCCTGGCGGGCTCGGTGCGCCGCATCCAGAGCGGCCTGGGCGCGTTGAGTCGCAGCCACGACACCACCAGCAACACACTGGCGCAGCTGCTGGCCAAGGCGGAGCGCGTGGGCTCTCACGCGGATGCAGCCCAGGAGCGGGCGCTGCGCCGTGCAGCTCAGGTGCAGCGGCTGGAGGCCAACCACGGGCTGCTGGTGGCGCGCGGGAAGCTGCACGTCCTGCTCTTCAAGGTCAGTGACCTTAGGCTCCCCTTAATCCCCGCCTCTAGGCCACCACATAGGGGTTCTCCCGTCTTTCTCCGGTCCACCATCTCAGTTGGGAACAAACTCTCAGAGCCGCACCCACTTCTCACTTCCCTTATCCCTCTCTCACTCCCAGCCTGGCCAATCCACGCCCTCCCTGCTATAGCTCAGGTCAGTCCGCAGATTTGCTCAGTCCCAACCACATGAAAATAACGGTTGTGGCGTTTCTGTGCCTCTTCAAGCGTCCATACAGCTGTTGTCTTGTTTCACACCTTACAGGGTTTCATCTACTTTGCAAACTTGCACAACCCACTCTCCCCCTCCCTGCTCATCCCTCTTCTCCTCCGGGTCCCATCTTCCCATTCCTCTCATTTGGCTCCAATTCCTGGTGCAGAGGCAAAGGGTGGAGTAGCTTCCTTTGGTGTAACCGCAGGGAGAGTTTCAGGCTGGTCCTGGCTAAGTGCCCGCCAGAATCAAAGCTGTGTCGTCACATTCAGGAGGAGACTGAAATCCCAGCCCGCGCCTTCCAGAAAGCACCAGAGCTCTTGGGCCCCGAGGACCAGTCCGTGCTGGGCCCAGAGCAACCGGAGGATCAAATTGGAGAGAGTTCCGACGAGGAGCCGGTGGAGTCCCGGGCTCAGCGGCTGCGACGCACAGGCTTGCAGAAAGTACAAAGCCTAAGAAGGGCTCTTTCCAGTCGTAAAGGCCCTGAAGCCGCACAACCCACACCAGTCAAGCCGCCACGTCTGGGGCCTGTCCGGAGCTCGGAAGGCCCACCAGATGGCCAGCCTGCAGCTGAGCCGGCTGCGAGGGAGTCCTCACTGGAGTCTGCCCTGGAGCCAGAACCTCCTCAGGCTACCAAGGAAGATCCTGGGAGGCCTGTGCTTCAAATAGAGAGTGCAGCCTGATCACTAGAGCTGCCTGCCCCACTCGGTGCTTATGCCTTGTCCCAAAAATAAATCCTTAAAGCGTGCAGCACTTACACCCAAATAAGGAGAAAATCCTGCATCCACCGCCCAGTTGCGATCCTCCCTTCCTGGCCTTTCAGTCTGGTACCCTGCGTCCTCTGAAAGAGGAGCATTCAGCCTAATGTAGGCTCACCAGCAATAAAAGTAATTTCATCTAACCCAGACTCCATGTGAAAGGGCGAGGACGGGTGTGGGGTGGGGAAGGCAGGAGGAGGGGTAAGCATGATGGAGCCTGGAATGGGTTGAATGACTAATGTTTCTCACTTTCCACTGAATCCCGGGTCTCCTCCATTGGCAGGGAGAAGTACCCTGCTGGCCACTTACTGCTTAAACACTTTCCTTGTGGGGACATACATATAAGCGAAGTTTTGGGCCCTGCTTGGGAAGGTGGGGTGCTGTGCAGTTCTTTGATGAAAATGCCCAATTAAATGTCAACTAGTGCTTCCCCATTTACTCTTTGACTTCTGTCATCCCTTAAAAGTTGAGTTTTACAGGGTTCTTTAGTCAGACTTGTTTCTAGTCTTCCTGCTTCCGGTGTCTGAGGCTCACTCCGAGGTCTCTCTCAGCAGCCACATACAACCCAGACCATTGGGGTGAGGCGCAGTTGAAAAACAATTCAAAGTAGCCCTTGGTCTACTTACGTTCTCCTGCCAAAAGCAAAACACACAAGCCACTCATTGTTTTCAAAAACAAATGAGTAACCTCATAGGTTGAGTCTAGGCCACTTAGAATTGAGCATTTCTTACAAACAAAGAGATGGCGTGATGAGCTGACTTCGTAAGTGAAATGAATATAACAACATTCATAGTCTTCATGTCAATGCATAAAATAAAATAAAATAAATAGGATCTAGATGTTTTTAGATTTTTGTTAGGATTTGAATCCAGAAATGTCCCATTGCTGAGAGCTTGGTTGCAAGCTCGTGTGTGTGTGTGTGTGTGTGTGTGTGTGTGTGTGTGTGTCTAAGAATGGGTTCTGATTTAATAAATGGATTAAGTCCTTGATGGATCCATAGTATGTCATCGTTATTGGGAGAAGGTGAAAAGTAGGAGGTGAGGCTTTCTTGGAGAAAGTAGGTCACTGGGTAAAGATGGATCCCCAGAAGATGGATGCTTTATTGCCTGTCTGTTTCCTGGCTGCTATGAGGTAAACAGCCTCAGCCAGATATGCCTAAAGCCATAATCTGCCTCACTTCAGGCCGAACGCCATCTCTCTAGCCCCCATTAAAAAATTTTAAAAGCAAATTATTTCAGCACTATAGCATGAGGAGTTAATTTTATACTTGATGCATAATGAATAAATAACTACAGTGTTAATTCCTCTTTGAAGGTATACATACATCATGTCAGTTTCCATGGACTTTGAAATATTCTGGCATATTCAAATGTTCACGACCATTTTGTGGACACTTCCATATCTAGCACAAGCCTGGTCATAATGCCGGTGGGCACATCACGGGGAGGGTTATCTACTACCTTTTAATGAAATGTGCTGTGTGGAAGCCCAGCTGCTTGAAGTAGCCCAAGCTTCTCACTATTTGGCCAGGTAGGGCAGAAGTACAGTAGTTTGCTCATGATGTCTTCCTCTGGGGATACAGATTGCAGCTGGTCTACACATCTGGTGAAGTTGCCATGGGTGCTGTGATCTGAGGACTGGCTGAGACACCAGTGGGTACTTCTGGGTCAGATGGCACACACAGATGATGTGCAAGTGAATGAGGGACAACATGCTCTCTTATGTCATCTATGTGACAGAAGTTGCCCAGTGACTCTGGAAGTTTGTTTCTATCATATTAAATAAGTAAAAAAAAAAAAAGAAGCAAACACATGTATCACATCACTACACATGTGTGGAGGTTAAAGAACACTTTTTAATAGTTGTCTCTTCTTCCACTGTGGGAACTGAATTCAGGTCATCAGGCTTAGTGGCATATATTCTTACCCACTGGGCCATCCTTGGCTCTCTGTCTTGAAACATTTTTAAGGTTTATTTTATGTATTTTTGCCTGCATGTATGTATGTGCACCACATGTATGACTGGAAACCAGAAGAGGGCATTGGATCCCCTGAAACTGGAGTTACAGATGGTTGTAAGCACCACGTGGGCACTGGGAACTGAACCCAGGTCCTCTGCAAGAGTCACAAAGGCCTTCAGCTGCTGAGCCATCTCCTCAGTCCCTATATTCTTTTATAACTTTTGATTAATTTCCATTCCACACCAACAGTCGTTTATTGAGTACCTACTATGTGGCAGACCCTGCTGAGTATAGTTCAGATAGAGAGATTCTGATCTCTCCGTCTCCCGAGTTTTCTTTGCTAATGAATGGCACCATCATCTGCATAGAAACTTGAGCTTTCTGGTTGGTTAGATGATTCTGTCATTCCCTCCCACAAGGAAACAGTTATCGTGGACTTGACATCAACAGTATGACTCCCTTTTAAAGCTCTTATCTGTGGCCTTTTGAGGCCTTCTTTCACCTGACCAGGGTTAGACTGCCAGTCTGACCACATCAGACTCCTGGTTCACACCCTCAGTGTCTCTTGTCGCCTTCACAATAAAGCTAAAGCTTTTCGCCCTTTACCTGAAGCCCTCTGTCTGAGGCTGTGTGTCCTCACGCTACAATAGGCTGGTTCAAAACTCTGAAATCTGAAAAGTCCCCAAATCTGAGGACTGAAATGATGCCACAAGTGGAAAATTTCACACCCGACCTCACATGACAGGTCAGTATGGGAGTACATGTGCACTAAATGTTTTATATAAAAATTACCTTCAGGCTATGTATATAAAGTGCAAGAACACATACATATTTGGGCTCAGGGTCCAGCCCCAAGAGCTCTTATTGTATATAAGTGCAAGTGCTTTATTCCAGAATCAGGGAAGATTGTGATATCCAGAAAACTTCTGCTTCTGAGCCTTTTGGATGAGGGATACTGAGCCTGTGTTGTCATACAGAGTCACATGCTCTCAGTCTCACCTCCTGCACAACTCAGCAAGGCACACCTGTTTCAGGGCCAGACGTCTCTCTTCCTTGCTCTCAAAGCACCACTTGCCTAGCCCTCAACTCTCTAGTGGCCCGATTGTGGTTGTGGTTGCTACTTTGTCCCTCTCCACACAACTGTGACAACTTTGCCCTAGAGACTGCTCTACTCATGGTTTTGTGTTGCTGATACTCCTTTTGACCACATGGTGTCACTATTGGGGTGCCTGTGTCCTAGTGGTGCTTCATCCACCGCCACTCCCCATTCTCTCTCAGTTTGATTTGATTTTCCAGAGATCAGGCAGCTGGTAGACCCAGCTTTGTGGATCTGGGTCTTTTCAAATGGGGAAAGCGGAGGCTCCTCCTGCAGGCTCCAAAACCTTAGTACTCACACCACCCTGACTTCATAGCTGCTACTGCTTTCAAGAGTGGGCCAGCTCAAAGGGCCCCCGGATGAGCAGGATGGGCTTTATATCTCTAAGGAAAAACAAAGTCTTGTCTTTTCAAGTCCCTAGGAATCCACCTGATTTCCCTCTTTCCACCCACAAACAAAAGGAATATTTCACACATAAAATATCTAGGTCCTTAACTTCTTCTAGAAAGACTTGGTATACTTCCAAGAGAAGGTGGAATGTTACCTTGTATTCCTTCCTAATTGGTCTACAGTAGCAAACAATTGGATCAAGTTGAAACAAAATTAGTTCTGTTTCTTAATAGCCCTCTTGGTTACATTATCTTCTCAATTGTCACAGCTATAGTAATTGTTAATATGATTATGAATTCATGAGCAAGGAGACACAGAGAGCACCAGCTGTCTGATAGTGCGGCACAAACGTGGCTGCTTTAAGTAGGTGGACGGTACACTGATGGATCACTAAATTTCAGAGGTTGGTTCCCAGCTCTTTGAGCCAGAAATGGAAATTTATTCGTTGATCCAGCAGGATTTGGCTGTTCTGAAATAGCAAAACTCAAAAAAGACTGATTAACTTGAGTGCTCGATTCATTAATTTCCCTACAAAATCTAACTGCCGAGTAAGGGGAACAATTCAGCCAGAGAGAACATTTCTCATCCTGACACAGAATCTACAGGGGAAGCCAGCCTATCTTAGAGCGTGTGAAGATAAGTAAGGTTACCGAACCTGTTTTCTGATGTGACATGTCTCCTCCAGCAGTAAAGAATACATGCATTCATAATAGGGAATTTCTCCTCTGGTAAGTACAGGAAATCCTCTGGGCTTTCCTTTGTTGGAAGTGGAGGACATATAACGTCAGCCCTGAAGACCCTTCAAAGCCAGTGTGTCTACTAAAGTGTCTTGTTCAATCTTGTCTATTCTTAGCTGGTCTGCATTTGAAACAGTCCAGGGTCCATGAACTTACTATTTTCCCAGGCAACTCTATTTTTAGATATTGTAACTGACAGTGATGGTCAGCTTTTTTGTCAACCTGACACAGGTAGAGAACTTCAATTTGGGAAGAGAGAACCTCAATTGAGTTGGCCTATAGGCAAGTCAGCGGGGTCATTTTCTTGGTTAATGATTGAGGTGGAAGAACCTATGCCACTACGGGCAATGTCACTCCTGGGTAATTAGTCCTGGGTTGTTCAATATGATGGATTACAAGCTGTAATATAATAAAGCCTTCCTTCCCTAGGTCGCTTTTGGTTACGGTGTTTGTCACAGCAATAGGAAGCAAAAGAGGACACTGACTAAAACATTTTCTTCATCCTGAGATCAAAATCTATCCCCATGATTTCCATGTGTGGCTGTTGCTTCTCCTTCAAGGATTTGCTGGAGGAGACTCACCGTAACAGGGTACACAGGGCTGACTCATTTAGGATTTCCCCAATCTCTTCTTGAGCCCAGGCATTATTTGTTCTTATGCTGTGTTCTTTCAAGTCTTGGCCTTTTCCCTGTGAATTATCTTACTTTATGAAATCTGTTTTAAACAGGTAGTTGGCAAGGTGCCATGGAAGCATGACTTTCATACTTACGGCATCTGGGCTTCATGTTGCCAATTTTCCTTACCAGGTCTGTTATGAGAATTAAAAAAAGACTGTTCAGTTGAGTCTGGGGAATAGCATAGTGGTAGATCATTTGCTTAGCATGAAGTGCTAGATTCAGTTCCTACTACTGGAAAAACATATTGTTCTTTTGATATTTGTGGTTTCTTGGGAGGCTAAGGCGAGAATATCACTGTGAGTTGGAAGACATTAAGAGCTATAAGATCCT